>VZRL01001029.1:588746-700541 GCA_013397895.1 Origma solitaria
GACCCCCGGCCGGTCACGTGGCGCGGCTGCACGCGGGGAGCGGCACCGGCACGGCCGGTAAACAGGCGGAGGCTCCGCCGCGAAGGCTCCTGGGAGCCGTAGTTCCGCAGCATGCGGAAGGAACTACAGCCGTGCCAGCGGGCCTATCGGAGCGCCGGGAGGGCGGGGCATCGCCGAGAGTCTGCTGCTATTGGGCGGTGGGGCGGGACGTCGGAGCCAATCAGAAGCGGGAGGCGGCTGAGGCGGGCGGGAGGCGGAGCGCGGGTCGCCATAGCGACGGGGACGCCGCTCGGCCGGGCCGGGTCCTGCGGCGACCAGAGGGACCCGAGGGGGCCGGGGTCGGGGCCGGGCCAAGAGAGGCAAAGCCGCGGCTCCGACGTAGAGGCGGGAAGCGACTCCAGCGGCGCCGCCACAGCCCTGTTTGAGGAGTCCCTGAGGGCCGGGAGTGCGACCCCCGCGCGGGGCCCATGGCGGTGCCGTGTCGCGCGTGAGGAGATGAGGTACCCCGGGGCAGCCTGGTCTTCTTTGCACTTAAGGCTACAGCGAAGCTGCGCGTGTTGAAATGTTCTCGCTCAGCCGCTGTAGAAGCAGTTTGGCAGATGTGCTGGAAAACCGGTTATTTGTTGTTAGTTTTTTTTTCAAGTGATAGTGCAAAGCACCAGAATTGCTCTCTGTCAGTAAGTTTTGGTCAATATATTATGTGTTGTACTGCTTTTTAGCAGCTCTAAGGCCAAGCAAATAAATATTTTCCTGAGCTCTGCACAAATACACCATGAGACAATTGTCCTTACAGGGTTTACAAACAAGGGTTTACAAGGAACCACTTAGTTCAATTTAAAAAACTTTTCTGGACTTCATAGTCCGCATTATCATCATATAACAATTTAAAAAATGAGGTGGGGCATGTGGGTAATAGATGATGTTGTCATAGTTGTAGTTTACTTCCAATAATGGGAGTGAAACATGCACAGAAAGCTGCATTGTCTTAGCACCATTGCAACACAAGAAATAATGAAATCTGGGCCTATTACTTAATTATTGTCTCCTTTTTGCACTCCATGTGTTTATGTTTTCAAAAATAACCACGCAAACATGATACTTAGTCATCAAACATTTTTCATCTCGTTAGCCTTGTTTCCACTTCTGTCACTGTCTGGCTTTGATTATTTATGAATATGAAATGACATCTCAGTGTCCAACAGGAAATAAAATTGTCCTAGTTTTTTGGTCCATCAGTAATTTTCACTGTGGAAAGTTTAATGAAGATTCATATTCACCAATAAAGCACTTCAAGTTAAATTATTTCATTGGTTTACATTACTCAGTCTCAAAAAACCATTAGGTGAAACACAAAAAGGCCCAGCCTGCTTTATGATAATCTAGTAGAGAAAAGTAGAACTCTAGAAAGTCAAAAATGTATCAAGAAATATCTTGGGACATGACAGAGACTGGAAGTTATTTGTTTTAAGTATTCAGAAATAGTAGATTCTGGGAAAAAACCCTACAAAATTCTCACCCTTGAGACCCATAGCAAATTTGGATGTCAAATTGTCTGTCAGGGAAACAATTACAGATGTGTAAGGAGTGTGTTGTAATGTGCTATGACTCCACTAGATGACAGCCAGCTCAGCAAATAACTGTGATCTGAGTGCTCGGGGCAATCCGGTCTGTGGAAAGGTGGGGCTTACTGCTGCCTCCCGTTCTCCTTAGTCAGTGCTGCTGTTCCTTATCCTTCACTCCTACCTCCTCTGAAAGGACAGTGCTACTTTCCCACAGCCCCTTTTTCCTTCAGAATCTTGGTATTCCGTGCTCCTCGGGTAGGCAGAGGTTTATCAGTACTCACAATCCACAGTAAACTGTGCTCTGCATCACCTTTAATAATGTCAGGTTTTGCACAGTTGAGAACGTTGTTCAAGAAATCATTCCAAGATGATTGAGCCTCAGTTATGTTTCTATTTCATAGTTGGTATTGGGTTTTCTCATTAGATACAGTCTCAGCATACTCATATGGTTAAAAATATTGAAGAAAACAGGTAAAAAGTAACTGCTAGGAAGTTCTTTCTCCATACATATGACACGTCGTGTTTTTAATGTTTTACTTGCGTCATCTGTATTTTTGCTATAGTGAATCAGTTTAACTTCCATGCTCTTGTTTGGATCAGCTGGTATAGCATGTAGCAGACCCCAACAGTGAAAGGATATTTTTTTATTTTCCTCTTTCATTTTCTGACTTGTCATTTGCAGGAGGAGAAAGCTGTATCAAATTTATAAGTGAAGATTTAATTAGAGCTCCAATTTTGATACCTGCATGATTTCTTAGTGAATTACAATGCTTATTTGCCATTTTACCAGATATTGGTGTTGCTGTATGCCAAAGAATATTCAGTAGTTCATGCAAAAGATAAAAAGCCCTAGAACTTATAAAGTGATATAAAATAGATTTTAAGCCAAAGCATTATCAGAGGTACTTTTAGGCTAAGGTGGAAGAGAGATTTCAAGGAAAGAGGAATTAAATAAAAAGGATTTACAGGAGAGGCTGCAGAAGGAATACATTTTTCTAACTTTTATATTTTGAATTTATCACAAATAATCACAAACTGTTGCAGGTACCCAGAGGATGTCAATTTAGTCTGCCTGGGCAAGATTAATTTTACCCATTTGCTATAATTGTAAGGAAGAAGTAATGTGACTTCACCTCCTAGGAAAATAGGGCCACCCATATTTGTATTTTGGTTTTTTTAGTGGTGTATTTCTGAACTGTTTCCTTGAATCTTCTTAGTTCTCAAGGTGTGTCTAGGGTTCAGTGGGTAGGCAAATCATGTTTTGTTTGTTTTCTCCTCTGTACTTTAACATTGCAAAGCATGCAATGGTTTGGATTTGAGGGATTTTTTTGTTTGTCACGCTACCAGAAATTTTCTGAGGAAATTAAGTTCCTCATGGAAACCATGAGAAATGGGAAGTGGCAAATCTTATAATTCAAATTCTCCTTATCTTAGCCATATCTAATTAGAACTCCAGCAGATAAAGTCTGTGTGTGGCTCAGGGTGATTCTATCACAAACAGCCAGGACTTGAAAACCAGGGAAAACAGCGGAATTTATGACAGAAATTGCTGAGCGGTTTAGGTACATGGTGTGCTCTCATTTCCCCAGCGCAGTGAATCTAATAAAATAATCCATTCTGATTCACATGTATGATAATGTCCTATTGTACATGATGTAGTTTTAAATTTAATTATCATTTAATGTTGGCATGGTTTTGTTGTTTATGGCACATCCCTTCATGCTGAAGCACAGGCTCTGCTCAGTTAAAACAGAAGGTCTGCTACTTCAACATTAGGGAAGAAGGAAAAGAAAATAAAATTTTTTAGGGGGTGGAAAGAGGATCACCATGTGATTGAATAAATCTGTGGTGCTCCCATTATTAATATGATCTATAGGTCTCATCCCTTCTTTTTAAAGAGGATGTGGTAGAACTGAAAAGGTTTTGGAGAAGGATGGTATGGACAGTGGAGGGCAGCTACGGGCTTTCATGCCAGTGACGGCAGGTGGATTGGCTGCTTCAGCCTAAAAAAAAGGATTGTCAAATGAAGATTTGACATTAGAAATAAACCTAGTGGCATAGAAAAGTTGTGATTGTTGAGTGACTCATCCAGCAAAAGAACTAGGTGACATCACGGAGCCAGGTTCAAAAGCTACAAGAAGCGCTGGTTACTCATGTCATGCAGAGGTAAAAAGAAAGTCCCCATTCCCCTGGGCTTTACCAATACTGAGAGTTTTGCTTGATTTCAGGGAGAAAGGGGATGGGTTCAGGGAAGCATCACCACACTATGACTGGTGGGTACTTCTGTCCCTCCCCAGGCATCCCATGCAGGCTGGAGGCGTGCAGAGAGAGTTGATGCATCTTCATACTTGGACCTGCATCTCTTTCTGCTCAGAATAAAATTTTACTACTTTTTGCATCTGTCACTCTGAAAAGAGTCAATGCAGCTAAGTGTCACCTACCTGGATTCTGCACTGATTTGTGTATGAACATTGCTGTTTGCTAGGAGATACGGAAGTAAAGATGCTGAAATTAGCTTTGGGAATCTGAGTTCAGACTTTTATTATTATTGCTGTACTGAAGTTGTTTCACAAGACAATTCTCAGCCTGATTAGACCCGGATTCCAAAACAGCCTTGTGATTGCTGTTCTCTGCAATTCTGTGTCTTGGATCAAGGCTGTGATATTATTTGCAGTTCTACAGTTTGAAAACATCCATACTTGTTGGGCTATTCTGTGAAGTTAGAAATCATGTCAACCTTCATTCCTATTTCAATTATACTGCAAAGAGACAAATTTTCCACTTTGCTTTTTGAAGTTTATATATCCAATTTTATATAAGCTGAATTATGTATTTAGTAATGTAGTAGGTAAAGGAAGAATGATAAACTTATTTTTATGTCCCATAAACTTGTATGTTTTGTTACAGTCTGCTGCCTCTTAAAACCATGTGGAAACAAGGGCTTGTCGCACTAGCTGAGGCTGTCTAACAGTTTTTCTCTGCCTCAGATTTCTGTAGTTGTGTCTTAACATAATATTATAAACTTTAAAGATGCAGATTTCTTTTTGTTCTCTCCCTGCACAGCAAACTAGAGACCTGGTGAGGACTCTTTTGGACTATTGTACTGTGAGAAAGTATATTTTTGACTGATGTCAACTCTATGTTTCACATACAAGTATCGACAAATATGCCTATACCCATGAAACTTTCACATTTTGGCATTGTTCTTTGTAGAGTTTCTGCCACAGTGCTTTTCCCTCTGTCTAAATTATTTCAATAGGTTTAGAGGAACAAATAAAGCAACAGTAGCCATAAACACAAAATGCATATGCTAAAATATTTAGCAGTTCTTTACAGATGAAAAATCACTTGCTATTTATAAATGTGTATACATGTTTATGTACAGTAATTCAGTTTATTTCTTGGCCTCTATGATGTTTACAGTTATTTCACAATGTTTTGACTCCTCCAGGAGGGATCATGAAATTGTTTTTTTTTCCATAAGCAAACAACAGACACTGAAATCTCTCTAAAAGTCAAAATGTTCCTGAAGGAATTCCAAACAGCACCAAAGAAAGTAATAAACTTGCCGGTTTAACTTTCACTACCTTTATAGACAAGGGACTTTTAAAAAGGTGAATACAAACAGCACAACATTTTTGTATCCAGTTATAAAATTATAACAATGTAACAAAAAACAATAATAAAAAGAAATTATATTTTTCTTAACTGTCAGCTTTCTGGTTGTGGAATCCCAGATTGCTCTGGCTGTTTCATGGGAGAGATCTGGTATATATTATTGAATTATTCTCAAAATTTCTTCTTGATTTTATTGCAGTTTTAATTTTTGTTGTCCTTGATTTATCATAAGATGCTCTCTTTTAAGAAAGAAAGAGCTCTCCCATATATTATGTGAAAGGCTGAATGATGTCACGACTGACTAATTTGAAGAGGATTCTGCATCTTTGGCAGCTGGGTTTTATAATTATGTGGTTCCATAGCAGAATACAAAGTCCTCTGCATAATAACTAAACTAGAAAGGCCTGCTGGTGTCAGGTGAACATCTGCAAAAGTTGACAACCTTTCTCCCAAAATTTTGCACTTAAATGCTGTGATACTGGACTCTCCATTCCTGTCATCTGCAGACAACTTCAGTGAGCTTGTGAAGGAATTCTTGAATTCCTCTATCTACGCTCCATCTCTGCTTTGCACTGTGCTTTGCTCTGTAAATGCTCTATGCCTCCCCTATCTCACTATGTCATGGCAAGATTTCTGTGTGCCTCACAAGTCCCTCTTCCCCTCTCTTCCTTTATGAGTTGTTTTCTGCCTCTCTTTGATCATCCCATATCTCTTATATCTTTCTCCTGAAATATTTTTGTCATCTTTCATGCTGCTTCATGCAAAATACTGGTATTTTAAAACTCTTTGAATGTACAAAACTCATAAGATGCTGTTATGCCAGAAGATGGATTTGTCGGATATTAATTCACATTTGATATAACGATGAGGACCAACTTGATGGACATTGCTGTCTTATCAGGGTACCAAGGAGCATTGTATCCCCTTGTATTCCACCTCTCATTTCCCTCTTCCATATCAGCCTTTTCACACACCTCAGAGAGTTCTGATGATTGATGCTTGGGATCAAAATTCTCAAGTGCTGGACCAAGGTAGTGAACACAAAGTGAAGTTACAGGAAATGATAGAAACTTTATGGCATTAAGTCTCATCTTGATGAAAAGTAATTACTAAATGTCCTTGATCTAACTGTTTCTAATGCAAGTATCTTAGAGATTTCTGTTCCTAAATGACAGCCATGAATATGGGATTTTCTCAAATATAACTGTAGCAAAATTACCTTTTCCAATACCCCTACTACTTCCAATTTTCTTTAATTTCTCTCTCTGTGCATTTATTAAAAGACTTTGTTATCTAACTGGAATAACAGCTTTCTTCAAGATATTTTAAAAGTACTCAAAAGGATGATAGAGTGAGAGTGCAGCCTCTTGCACGAAGTCTTTCATGAAGTTGTAACTGTAGGCTTAATTAGTTTGCTCGCATTGTGACTTCTATGGTTTGAATGTGGGTCTGACATGTTGATGTAGTGGTTTTTGCACTGCATGTTTATCTTTCACAATCATACATATCCCTGGGTCTAATGAACTGTATTGGTATCTTTGTTACTTTCTAGAGCTTTAAACAATGAGTGAGGCTGGTGAAGAAAGTCCCAGTGACACAGAAGTGGCAGCCGAGAATGGGTCACCTACCCGTGAGCTGACTCCAACAGTTCCTAGCCAGGACAAGGGACCCACTGACGGAAAAGCAATTCCTGCATTTCAGTGTTTAGATGAGGTACCATGTGCCCCAGCTTTCTCTGTCTGTAACAGTGCAAAGTAATTAATCTGAAGTGTATGTTTCACTTGTAGTAATTGAAGGTTGTTACCACAGGCTATCTACGTCTTCTCCATTTCTTTGATTTTTTTCTAAGTGGTAAGAAAATTTTATGAAGCAATATCATATTCTTGCTGGGGATGCTGTGCTTAATAGACAACCATGGGGTTTTTTTCAGTGATCATGGCCTTGAAGGAAATGAGAATAGAGAGGTCTTGGTTTTGGTCTTGTATTATTCTATCTGTAGAGGTAATTGCATCATAACTTTTAGAAAGGCTCCATAGCTGCAGGAAAAATCACAGGTAAGTGGCTCCTGAGGCACTGTTAATTGATGAGCTGATAGAGGAAACCTGTTGGAACTCAATTTCTTTTGCAGACTTTTTTGTGTTAAGGAATTCTTCAGAATACTAGAAATAATTTAAAATTTTAAATATCAAATATATATCAAATGTAATCCTTAAAAATGTAAGGCCAGAAGAGTCATTAAGAGATAATCTAATCTGAAGTTTGTACTGAAGTAGATTCTCTGCAGATATTTGTCTAATTTGTTCTTCAAATCTTTAATTGATGGAGATAGCTCTTTGGGTATCCTTTTCTAGCGTGTCATCATTGCCAGAGTTTTATAAAATGTTCTCCCCAAATCCCAATTTAAATTTCCTTTGTAATGAATAATGCAGCTTTCTTCTTGCCTTTCCCACACTGAAAATGGAGACCAGTCAGTTTCTGCCCTCTTTATAATAAAAAGGTACATCTCCCTTGTATCCTTAGCAGGCTTTGTTCATACTTCATGTTTTTCTCAAAACTCTTAAAGCTGCTTTACCTTAGGCTCTCTCCACCTTGGTTCTGTCAGATCAGTTTGCTACACCAGCTCTCCATCTCTGCCTACAACCCAAGGTCAGTAGAAAGGACAGGGCAAGAATTTGTAGTGAAGGGGAAAATAGGACTGACCCTTTCCTATCCTGCTATTAGATCATACTGAACATAGCATGAAGCTGCTGCTGTCAGTCCAGTGCCAGTATATGGGGAGCCCACAGCTTCCAGTATTGTTGCAGCACAAACCTCCTTTCTTCTCAGTCCAAGGCAGCAGCAAAAGTGCCCCCACACCCCTTCTAAACTCTATTCTGCATTTCTGCTTCGTTTTCCTTATTTTTAATAATGGTGAAAACTTATTTTTCTAGACTTATTCTAGAAAATTTTTAGATCATTTGCCTGATTTTTTTTTCCTCAAATAAATCTTTCCAAAGCGGTTATTCTGCATATCAAATTTAAGGCTAACTTGTTTAACACTGATAACATTGTGAGTCATTAATGGCAAATACAGGGTAACCTTAGTATTTCTAGTTGTTCCCAACTCAGGAAAAAACATGCTGTGGAAAAGCAAAGTAACCGATTTGCATAATATTTCATAAATGAGGTATTTCGGTCATTTGGTCAATTACTAGAAGGGAACTGTGACTCATTTATTTTACCATAATTTTTAACAGTTTGCGCTGTACTTTATGGGTGAGTTTGGCTTTTCATCACTTATTCACATTTCTTCTCTTCCACTGACGTATTTGTTTTCCTTTGTTGAACTTTATACATAATTCAGAGATAAATATATTACTTTGGTCACCATAGAGGTTGTTGCATTGATGCTGGCTTTAACTTCTTGGAATAGCTTTCAGAATTTTTCCACAGAAGCAGAATTGTATCATATTGTCTCAGTTTCACTGACTGGTCATTTATGTCTGCTCAGCATGTACTTATCAGAAGGGACACCTTTTGTTATTATAAGATTTCTTTAAAAAGAGATATATGCCCTGTTCCAGTCAAACCTATCTTGTTTTTCTCATGTAAGCAGCAGATAAACATACAAAGAGCAAGAAGTCAAACATGCACAGTCTCAATCCTTCATTTTAATAAAACATAGTAACATTGTTTGGCTTTGTGGGTTAGGTAAAAATATTAAAAAATTGACAGTTTGAACAAAAGCCACCCACTTCATCATGACTTGCTTCCTTTCACCAAGTATTTTTATTTATTACGAAGTTGACATTAGCCTATTCTGATGGTTAGAGTACTGCCATACATTCACAAAAGGAGCCTTCCACTTCTTTGAGCCTTTGTTATATCCTTGAAATAAAGATCTTTGCTCTAACACTTCCAATTGAATATCTTGTCTTTTGAATCTTTCCTTATATCTTGTTTTCTTCTAGTGTTAGAAATAAATCAATCTGCATCATGTTAATAACTGTCATGGAAAACTACATTGTCTAGTACCTGTGTGATGAAAGAAATATATTACTTGAATAAATGCTACCTTAAGATGCAGTAATCATGCTGGTTTTATTTTGATTTTAGTGCATTATAGACCATGTGTATGTAATCTGATTCTTAAAAGGCAGCAAAAAATTTATTGAATTTTGTCTTGTACTTTGTCTAAATTTCAAGAGCCATTAATTTTATTAAATTGATATTTTCCTAGTAGTTAGCTTCAACAAACTGATCTGAATTTCTATTCACCCTTTGCCTGCAAATTTATGATTTTTTTGCAACGGTACATTTAACCTCTCCCTTTATCCTTATATCCTCCTTGCTACAACACTACCGTTACTGCTAAAGCAGCAGAGGACAAATTGAAATTGTCATTTGAACAGAAAAAGTAAATGAACATGACATAAAACTGGATTAAATGCTCAAAAAAGACAAGATTATGCAGAGTGAAAATTAAAAAAGACCAATTAACAAATTGCTTCCTGCCCCTTCTCTTCATTTTTGTCCCTGTAGTTTTTGCGCTTCACTCTACTGCATAGTAATATTTTTTCCTTTCTGGCCACTTGAGTTGTGTTTTACTTTCCTCCACCTGATCCAGTTTTAAGGAGAACATAAATAAAAAACCATCATTTGTCATAATGGCGTTGTTGATGTTTATTACAGTTTTCAAATCCTTTTCTGTTGCTTAATTTTTGTTTCATTGCCCAAATCACAATCTCAGATATAAAAATAAGACCCCTACTCTATGCGTCTTCCCAGTCCGATAGTGAACCAAACAAAAAAAGCCCCAAAGAGAAATCAAATGGTGGGTATCTTCTCCCACTACGAGGTCTTTTTACTCAAGGCAATGTCTTGTGCTTTCTCTTTCTTTTGTTGGTATGCCCTTAGGCTAGAAAGACAGTTCAGTCAAATGTTTACATCCATTTTTAAAACCATACCAGAAAAATGATTCTGCAACATTTATCTTGCATATCTTTGGAGTGGATGCTCTGAGGCAGCTATTAATTCTGCAGAGTAGTGTACTTGTGAATGAAAAGTGCTTTTCTATTTACCAGATCCACTGAGCAGATACCTTGTTTAGAAGGTACAACAATAATCTCTTTCTGCTAATGAACTTCATCCATTTATGTGCTAAATCTCAACATGCAGAAGAATAAACTCCTTTGGGAGATTTTCCTGACTGGTCTGCTGCAAACTGTTGCACTCTGTATCCTATGAAATGATCAGTGCCCCCTATCTGATACCAGCACCAAATCTTTCATTTGTGCTGCTTTTTTTGATGGAAGTAGTCATGATCATGCTACATTTCTTCATCACTGATGTCCAAGTGTCCTATTGCTATCAAGAAGCAGAAAGAACCTTTCATGAATATTTTTTATTGCTATTTTGAAACTTTTTGACATTAGTAAATTTATACTCCTGAGTGCTAAAAGTGGTTGAACTGCTAATAAAGATGTTAACCAAAATCTCAGTTCTAGTGGAAACACAGAGCAAAAACTCCATGTTTACAAAAAAATCAGCTGTATAACAAAGACTTCTCAAGCAATTTTTTTTCTATTTATCTGATGCAGATTCATGTCTATCTGCGACCTGGAAGAGCTTTAAAGTCATAGAATGATGTGTATGTTCAGTGTTTGAAAGTGGTTTAAGGGGAGAAAGGTACTTCTCATTTTTCTCTTTTTTCTCATCTGTGCTGCAGGAAAGAAGAGAAAGTCACATAAAGGTTGGCTACAGATTTCAAATATAAATACAAAGAATCAATATTTCATGTAATTCTTCAGTTGGATAATGACATCTAACAAAGCCATTCTAGAAATTATAGTTTTTTCCAATGTCTTTTGCTAACAAACTGTTTTTTAGTTGTCTTCTATCTTATGTTAGATGGTGGGTGTAAACAACCTTCCTTTTAAAAAAAAGTTTATATATCTTTAAATGAAAAGCTTCTTAGAAAAGCTACCTTGGTAGATTAGGACAGAAGGTTGGGGTTTTTTTCCATAAGCACCAATTTAATTTCTGTCCCCCTACACATACTGTAATGTCCTTTCCACTATTATGAAGTACGATGATCACTATATTTTTGCATGGTAACTATAGCAGTGCATAATTTGTTTTAGTACTCGCCAAATATGTATGTGCTCTATCAAAGATGTAAAAATCTTGACACAGTTTTGAATGTTGAATGCAAACATTTTTAAACTTAAGCTGATCTTGACACACTCCACACTACAAGCTTCAAAGGTTCCTGGCCCAACGAAAAGGAGTATAAATATGTTGGCACAGACAGCTAAGACAGATGTTGTCTCCACCTTCACGCACAGGAATCTGACTGCTAATTAAATAAACATTTTTTGACTTTGTTGGGATGGTCACTTGGGAAGTCAGCTAGGGATGACAGAGCTAGAGTATGTTTTTTTGCAACAGCTTCCAGCAGGTAGGAAATAGTTTATGTTGTGAAAGTTAAAGTGATCAGTGGTCACAATAGCAAAGCTGATTGTTCTTATAAAGAGCTGTAGAGGATCCGAATGAATTTATAGGTTCCTTCAAACAGCAGGAATGGGAACAGAGCCAGTGAAACATGCTCTTTCTACTGAGAGGTTCTTTTCACCATTGTGACATTGTGATGAAACAAGGCCAGGAAGTGGTTAGGTGTGTTCAAACTATTACAAAGCAGGTGGTATTTCTGTTCATTTCTGAAAAGCCTATTTGAAAGTATTTATGATATCTTGTTTTTTGGTGCTTTTATAAAGTCAAGTGTGCAGATTTCACACCATACAGAGGAACTAGAGCTCCCTAAAGCTGTGAGACTAGGGGAAGGAATAACCTTTAACTGTAACAACTTCTTGAATTTTGGCCTTTTCTCAGCCGTTTCTGATACTCATGAGACTTGACAATATACGTATATTGCTATATTGTTTTCCAAAGCTATCTCCCTCTTCCTGTTCTCTCACCTGGAATATGTATTTGAGACAGGGAAAATTTGTACTCAAATTGAGTCTACCTGGTCTTGTATATCAGCACAATCATGTGATGAGGAAGCCAAAGCAATATTAGCCAATTATCCATTCAATAAAAACATCAGTGGTGGGGAATCATCTGTTGCACACCAGAGGTTACTGTAAATGTTAAAAAGGGTATTCCTGGTTTACTTATTCAAAGCACCTGTGTCTAAATACACCTGAATAAACAGACCTTAAAGATCTGCATGAGAAAGAATCCATGTATTTGGATTTAGCACATGGAGGTTAAACTGCAGAGTGAAGTGGAGGGGCTTTTGTAGTGTGTCTGAAGAAAGGCACGAGAATTTCTGTTTCTCAAAGCGAATCTTTCTTCTCCATAAAAATCGTTCACTCCATGTAATTGCCTAAAAGTGTGTAAAGCCTACTATTATTTTTGTAATTTTAAATGATGGCATACTATTCCTGCAGAAATGTAATCTTGATTAAACTTACAGTTTGCCTTGATTATATGAACATAGTCAGGTAATTTGGGTTATTTTTTCCCATTATTATTTTCCAAATGGCTTAGTCTTTTACTGAGATCAGAAAAAGCTGATGAATGAGGACTTAAAAATAATATTACTTTCATAATTTCCATGTTCTCATAACTCTCATGTTTCCATGTTCATGTGAGGGTTGGACTTGACATATCATCTTAAAACATTGTTTTCTGTTTCTGGTGACTATTGAGGGTGACAGCCAAATTAACTTCTGGTAGAAGAATTATAAATCCATAAAAGTTTAATTTAAGCAGGGAATGAAAGGCATTGATTTAGTAAGTGAATTTAGTAGGGCCTATAAATGGTATTGCTCAGCCATTTGTCGTTAAAGCTTAAGTCAATATCTTCAGGTCTATATGTACCATTTTCTCTTTTTTTTTTCTGAAAGAAAAAGAACACAGAAAAAAAATCTAAAAATATATTAAATATATTTAAATCCTCTTTCTTTGTAGGCCAGTACTATTATCTCTTTTTTGTTTCTCCGTGAAAATTCGAAGTTGCATCCTTCCTGTTTTGGTTTTTCCATGACATGTAAATCATAAAGCAAAGTAAGTTTGGCACTTTTGTTGGATCTTGGTTTGATTTGTCAACAGGAGCCTGGGTAGAGATTGGCAAGCATCTTAAGTTATTTTCCAAATAAACACATAAAAGTAACATTTTTCCCCACCAATTTATCAAGCTACCTGTTGTTCTCAACTCACTCCAAGTTTGACTCCAGTCTTTCCCAAAAAATACCATTAGGTATTTGCATTAAAAAGGGAAGGAAAAAACACCAATGCTTTCAAACCTTCTTTTAATTTCTTCTCCTTTCTTTTCTCTATTTCTTTTTTTTTTTTTCTGGTTTTAGTTTGGTTTTGTTTAAGCAATACATAGAAAGCCAAGGCATTACAGTCTGCTTGGCTGATCACATTGAACAGATGGGCTTGTGTCTTTATTTTTTGGAAACAAGCCATAGGAATTTTGCTAGCAAACCCACTGTTAGTAATCTTTTCCACTAAAATTCACAATTTAAATATTAGGAGGATTAAAACCACAAGTGTTTTCATATAATTAGTGTTACATAGATGTTTTCCATAGATTGAAAGACATGTTTTGAATTATTAAGCCTTAGGCAGAGATCAAGGGCTTTTTCTTTGTATAAAAAATTGTAAGATTTAATGTGGGGTGGTATTTGTATTCACTTGCTTTGATGACTCTTGTATGTGATCTGAAAGGTCAAAACATTGGTTTGCTTCTCCTCTTTCATGTTAAAGATAGAGGTTTGTAAACTATTGTTTGAGCAATTACTTTTTCCTCTTCCAACATATGAATAGTTTCAAAAAAATGTCTGAGACTTCAGCCCTTGGTATTATCTGGCAGCTGAAGGGTCATAAAACAGATCTCTAAGGAGCTATCATTACTAGCAATTACTCCCCTGGCATGTCTCGTAGTCATCTGTGTTGGTTATCCGTGTTTTCTTATTGCTTCAATTTTTATAGAAAATCAATAAAATTATTTATGATAACTTTTTATAGTCCTCATGTACATCTACGACAGTAGTACAGCTTTAACAGTGTGACATAGTTTTATTGCACCAAGAAAAAACAACAATAATGTTTGCAACAAGTAGATGGAGTTACACTTTGCAAAACTAGAACACATTGACAGAGATCCAGCTACAACAGTTCCAGGCAGGTAATAATCAGTTTTCTGTAACAGCATTACACTTTCAGTTCTCCTTTTTTTAAAAAAAATTCTTTCTTTCTGTTTTTAAGGACATGAGACAAGGCTTTTGCAGGTGATTAGTCACATTTGCTTATTTCGTTAAAATTTCTGTGTTTTACAAAGTTTCCTTTAAACAAGATTTAAAATGTACAGTTCTTTTCTAACAACTTAGCAGTAAAAAGACATTTTCAAGTAGAAGCTTGTAGATACTGAAAGTTATACTCAGCTAGTTATCATATAATGAATAGGAGCAAATTGTGCATTTCATGCAAAATGATTAAATATAATCATATGCAATAGATATTTGCACTTCTAATCAATACTTCATAAGCTGCTTTTTTAAGTTCTGTTTAGAAAACTAGTTTTTATACCAAAATAAATATTCTATAGCTTCAAAACATATTCTCAAGCAAAGATGATACATCTTGCAATTCAAATTTTTCATTGCTCTTTAAAATTGAAAAATAATAATCCAAATTACACTTGAATTATCCTTCAAAGTATTTACTTCTTTAAAATATATATTAATATCTTACAATTTAGCAATTGCCAGTGTTCTTCATTTGCATAACTTATAACCATAATCATTTTGCTATTATCTTAAAAAATCAGTAGAGGTCATATTTATAAAGTATTAGGTCAGATGTATACTTATATTCTTTTCTTTTAATGTCTCTTTTAATCAAAAAGGCTATGTCAGCAATGACCACACTTTAATTGGTAAAGAAATACAGACTTAGTGTAGTTTTTCTGCATCTCAGGATCGGTATAAGCAAGATAGTAAAACAGCCTATTGCTAAGAAAAATTGCATCTCCACACAATGTTGGTCACCGTTTTATAGCAACATGGACTAGATATGTGCAGTCAGATTTGTGCTCACTATCTACGACGTGAGATTTAATAACAGTATCTCTTATTAGAACGTCTCAAACTATTTGGCAATTTGATTTTTTCATTTGTTTTAGAAATAAAAATATATTTCATCCTATATTCTCTTTTTTGCTTAGAATTGACGGTAGGTTTTTATGTTTCTGTGGCTACAAAAAGTGTAGCCTAAAAATAGGGAGAACAATCTTCTCTTACATTGCAAAAATTCGTAATTTTTTTTTATTTTAGGGTCTAATGATATCTAGATTGAGATGTATTCGAATGCGGGCTTGAGTATCTACAAGAGCATCTTGTAACATTTGACTTACCTAAAGGATTCAGGAGAAACCAAAATGGCACTGGAAACTCTTTGTATGTACTTAGAGGTATTAACATAAAGAATATGGATTCTATTGATGTGTCTTCCTCCTACTTGTCTACATGCCTGTATAAATGTGCAATAAGCTACGTAATGACTCCTTTCTCCTACAAATGACAGATAGGACCTTGAGCTTGAATGGAGGAAGCAAAAAGAGCAAGAATGTTGTCGTTCATTACATGCTCTCTCCATGTGTAGATGATACTTAGAGACATGGCTTAATGTGGACTTTGCAATTCTGTGTTAACAGCTGGACTCAATGATCTTAAAGGTCTTTTCCAAACGAAATTATTCTGTGATTTTATTATTATTTCCTCTGCTTTTATTCAATTCTTCCACCAACTCTTTGAAAAATCTTTGATAAAGGGATGAAATTTGAGGAATCGTCTTCATTTTCTGTTTTCGTCAAGGCCTTTTTTTGTGTCTTTGGGCAAGCCATGTGGCCCTCTGTTTTCTAGTTCTTTAAAAATAATAATTTGTAGTACTTTTTCTAATTTATATTGATATTGCCATGGTATACCTTTGAAGTTGTGAAGGATAGATCATAGAGAAAAGTTGTTTTAGAGAGCCTAACTTTCTTTCTAAGTGTTGACAAATTTATATTAGTTACACTTCTGAATTATTTTCAGGTTAAAAATACAAGTATTCATTCAGACACAATTTGTGGAAGACAATATAAAAGTTTTAAATCATAAAATGTGGTATATCACAGTCAGTAAAAGCACCAAAAGCAATGTTTAGAATATTTACATGACGAAACCAGGATTTAACTGGTGTTAAGTTTTAGCAATAACTATTCAGATATTTTAATGCTGGTTTTAATACATTATATGGGTCAAACTGTCTCTAACAAAATTATGTGGAAGTATGTTGTTTTGTCTACAACAATCTTTTGCCAAACATAGCTGAATACTTGGTTTCTGAGTATAATACTGAGTAACTATAATTTTGAGTGCAATCCAATGCAAGCTAGTTAAGGAAAATGTGTAGAATTACTGCACAAAACTTTTGGGTCTGATCATGATTTTTACTGATTTAAAGGGTTGCCTATATCCAGTAGGAATACCATCAGAAATACCATGCCACGTACCCCAGAAAATGCCATTGCGAACGCCTTTGTATTTCTTGTGGTAGTACTTGCCATTGAGATTGGCTGACAAGCAGGCATCAAACCACCAGCCAGAGCTGTAGTATGCGCCACAGTTTCCCGAGGGATACCTGTCATTGTCCTTGTCTGGGGTTGTAAAGAACTTTTGGTCATGGTTGTAGTGCCTGCTGTAGTGAAGGGCATCTCCTGCTGTGCCGCTGTAGCCGTGGACACTTAGACGGTACTTGAGGTACTCGTTGGCCACGTAGAAGTGGTCGTACTTTGCATACTCTCTGATTCCGTTGAAATCTTCAAGATCAATTCTCAGTTGCATTTCTTGGCTCCTTGTCAGGAGGTGAATTTTGTCATTGCCTAGCCAAAACTCCCTGCTGAGGTTTCCAAAGCCATTTTTGTAGTCATTCCAGGTTCTGTTGAAGTCAGTGCTGCCATCCTGACGCCGTTGCAGCACTGTCCAGCCGCCTCCTTGTGTTTGCATGTCACAGTAAACTTCAAAGCTCTCATTTTTGGGGTCAGGGCTGATCCTGTAGATTCCATTACTCCTTTTCCCTGCTGTGTAAAGGTCAGCACAGTCTCTCTGCATTATTTGTATAACTGGTGAAAGAACAGGTAGTGTTAGAATAAACATAATTTCAATTTATAAATAAATAAAATTTTAACCCAGACTGATGTGGCATACAGAAGTTGCATTGGAGAGACTTTTACATCGGAAATAGTGTTGCAGCAATTCCAGTTCTAGGGCAAAACACCTTTTCCATCAGATTTACTTTGTAATAGATACCACCTAAGATCCCTGTATCACCTAGCTGTCCGAAAAACCCCATCTAAATGACATTTTTTATCAAACTGCCTAATATAAGAGAATTTTGATTGTTTGCTTTCCCTTTTCTCCTTTTCTCTACCCCATCCTTTCATTATCTCATAAATTCAGCCTGATTTCTTCAGTCCGTATTTCTAATGCTTTGTGATTGCACACTTGCTTCTTTTTGTATTTAAATGTATAGCTTCACACCTTGTCTACAATTTAGTTCCATCTGGCAGTATGTCAGAGAAAGAACTTTGTCCATTGTAGGAATGGTGTTAACTTGGCTATTGTTAACATCATTTGATAGAGAACATTATTAGGAATGCTTTGTGTATTAATGTTGACTGTCCTTTAGGAAACAGGAAAAAGTAATAAAATTGTCACGTCTGTTGTAGTAATCATGTGATTCCTAGAAAGGTGAAGGTAGAAAAGTGATGGTGTTTTCCTCTGTACATGGCATCACTGGCTTTACAGAAAGGAAGGATTTTAGCATCTACTATTAACAGTAGCTTTTCCCCACCAATGGGTGATGTGCATGATATTAGAATTCTATATTCTTAAGTGATATGGAGAGCTCTCAGAAATTCTGAGTCAAAACCATAGTATTCATTCCTATTGCAGATTTGAATTTGTGGGTGTGTTCACTTACAGTTCTGACTGTAATTTTTCCTAGAAAATGAAACAAACTGCTTCTTGAAAGGGAGGAGGGATCTCAGGCTGCAGCCAGGAATAAGATTCAGGACTTCCTGTTTGCCAGAAAACTGGGCATTTATGAAACCACAAATTACAGGAGTTAAAGGCTTTAAAGCCAAATCTAAATCCACAGTACATTCTCATTTATTTCACTGAACTTTGTGTAAGGTCTGTGGTGGACTAAATTTCAGAGTAGATATTAGCAGAGAATATACATTTCAGATAAAATGCTTCTATAATCCAATTCAAATCCTATTCAAATAAAGTTTTGCTATTACTTTCGGTGGATGCATGAATAGTGCCTGAATAAGAAAAAATTGTAGCTGTTTTCACTGCTAGTTTTCATAATGACTATATTGCTGCTCCAATGCTTTTAACATTTTGCAGTAAAATATAAGGAATATCTACATGATCATGTACTATGAACACTACACAGTGTTTCAGTAAGTGTAAGGAATATCTAAAATTAATTTTGTCTGTTATGAAGTACTGTACTTGAATATGATTCATTGCCCATTATTAATATAACAAAAAATTACTCATTCCTTTTTTGAATATTTTGTATCTGAATGAACATAATTGATTTGTAGTGATTTTTATCCAATTTAAGCTGATTGCTGATGCAGTTAAAGCATTACCTTTCTTATTACTTATTCGCTCTTTTCACATGTTCAAGGATTCAACTGTGCACTTGCAGATCCTTCTATTTTCAACATGTGTAGACGGAAGGACAGTTTTATTTTATTCTTGGATGCTAAACAAGAGACTTATAGTTTGTAATGCAGCTTGATCACTCTCTATTTTGTCTCTCAAGAGCTTTATCTTCTTATGTTTGATATCTAAGTGGTAGAATACACTGACAGCCTAGGGAACATTTCTTGTTTTCAAGGATTCTTATATGTAATATAAAAACTTTATGACTTTTAGAAAATCCCTCAATCTTGCCTTGATAGCAGTAGACATTAGAGAGCATTGGTTCTATTCCTTTATTTTAATTAGGAGAATTAAATGGTAAAAGAAAAAAGTGTTTGTCAGTGATAACAAATGTTTTCTGTTTTATACGGCTTATATATTAAATTAATACAAAGGGTTTAGTGTTAAAGTGATGGTACATATGTTTCCAGTCGAGAAGTGCTCTTAGTAAGCTTTTTTTGGCTGAGGCTTTCAGATATTTGCTGTGTTGATAGAAAAATTATTTTTATTATGCATCTCTTAAAAACTAAGCATTTTGCTAGATTCACTTGATGATTGATGGTATCTTGCACCCCTTTTCAGATTTGCAGTTTTGCAATGGGAAAAAATAAAAAGGCAGTTTTCTAAGGCACACCTAGAATAATTTTACCCCTTCTCATCCAAAGAGAAAATATGTATAGGTCGCTGATATTTAATGTCTCTAATGAAGGGTATTATGGTGTACAATAAAGTTAATTTTTGGTGTTTACTTATGAAATTGCAAAAAATTGTTCTTTAGAAATTAATGTTTTAAATCCTATAATGAAGTCCAATTCTAGGAGGGACTGAGCACCTGCAGCTCTCAGTAACCCTCTAGTGGCTACTGAAATGGTTTACAGGAGTATAAATAAACACTATAAGACCAGATACTTGTGAAGTTAAGAACACCACTATTTGGGTAAAATATCTTCTAAATTGTTCCCCTAATACTAGTAAAATGCACAGAAAGCTTATAGAGGCAGTAAGAATTAACAGATTACATACCAGGTCTTGCTTGCATTGCTGGACACTTAGAAGAGCATTTGTTATCCAGGTTGTTCACAGCAAACGTCAAATTTGCAACTTTGCTGTCAACATAATGTTCCACATTGTTCATATTTATGAGGCTCAGCTTCTCTAAACGACCCTCCAGTGTCTGAATCTGGCTCTTTGCATTTTTTAAGCTGGTTGCCATTCTGTTAACTTTGCTTTGCAGCTCCTTTACTCTGTTATCTTGGCTTTCACTGTTTTCTGCAGTGTTAGGTAGCAGGAATTCATTACTTCTGTCTCTGTCTTGGTTGTCATCTGCTTGCAGCTTGCAATCTTGGCAGCATTTCTTCAGCTTGTTTACTGATTCTTTAAGGGTCTGTACTTCTTTAAGAGTCTTCTCAAGCAGTTTGAATTCTTTGGGTATCTGGATGGTCATCGGAGGCAGATTTATCTGATAAGGGCAGTCCTCTCCTTCATCACATTTCCGATTAGTTTTGAGCTTTATAGGACAAGTCTCAGTAACTTTTGCTTCTTTAGCATTCTCTTCCTGTTCTAAAATAACTGCAAAGACATTTGTTAAAGCAAGGAGAGTTGACTTCAGCAAGACTATGTAAATGAGAAGCTTCATCTTCACTGAGAAACTAGCACTATGAGGAAGTATGCAAAAGTGGAACAACTTTATAAGGGCAGCTTGAAGCCTGTGAGTTATCAGACAGCCTACACTGTTCTCAGAAATGGGTGGGAGTGCTTGCATCACGAGTGATTAATAGCAGAGCAAAGTTAGGTAGCGCTTGCAAGAGTAGCACATTTCAGTGAATATTCCTGACTCAGAGCTAGTGTATGTAAGCAGGATGATGAAATGCATGTGTGCTGGTAAATTATGCAGTTTAATTTCATTCCTTGTTGTACATGGATTTTCTTTTCCTGGGAAAAATATCACCTAGCTCTTTCTTATAACAGTCCTCTAACATCTGTTTCTTAACACTTGAGTGGTCTAAAACTTGTTTTCTAAACCAGACTATAATTTTAGCACAGCAGGTAGAGAAAGTGAAAACCAGCCCTTTTCCCAGTTTGAGGTTTATCACAGCAACAGTTTTGCTGACAGTCAGTCCCCTTTTTCCTAACACTTTTTAAAACTTAATAGATATATTCATGTGAATTATTTAAAACCCAAAACATGTTGAAATATTCATATAGTTTTGGTTCCAAACATTTTTCAGTATAGAGCCACAAACTCAGGAGGCTGAACAGCACTTTCTTCCTACTATTTTACCTAGCCCACCTTAAAATAGGTGTCTGGAATATTCGTAATTTGTATGGTGCATCACACTTAAAATTCACTATTATCTGATTTGAGGTACTTCTTTTTGAGCCTTATAAGGTGAAGTGAGCTTAATACACTTTCTCCTTTGATTCATGGGACCTGTTAGACTGCTTGTACAGGAAACTCAAAGCAAATCCTGATGTTCTGAATAATACCCCAAATTCCAAATCTAAAGCAAGGCAGGGACCTAAGGAAGGAACTCTCATCAGTTTGAGGTGTTGCTCTTCTTTTTATTGTGCCTCATATCAACTTTCAGAGTTAATAATGTACTTTACATGACTGATCTCACCAAGTGAAATACTTCTCCAGGTGACGATTGCCATTTACTCCCTCATTTTCGTTCTACGGCTACCTTTGCCATTCTTACAGGGTGCCTATGCAGTTTTAATGATCTATGTCATTTTCCTTGTGCCTCCAAACAAGGCTACATGGATATGTTTTTATGCATCCACAGCTAATCAAGAGTCAAATTACTTGCATGAGTAAAGGGTATTTACACTAGTTTTTGTTTAATTAGCCCAATCTGAACCATTTATTTCCCTAAACCCTATTTGAAATTACTCATAACACAGTTTAAACATTAAGCAGACATTAGTCACACATGTAATCCACAAGTTCATGATCTCTGTGATGTTACTAGCTTTTATACACACCACATGCTTATATTGATAGTACAGGAGGGAGGCTTGGTAAAAAGCCCTACTTATCTAACCTGCTGCACCAATTCCTTCAAATTCTTGCATAGCTCAAAAGTTTGGGCACTTTCTTGGGAGATGAGTTTTTAACATACCTATCCCATATTCTAAAGGAACATCCCAGACCTTGCCATGGTCCTTTTAGTTATGTGGCAAAACTGTATCTCTCCCTTTCAGATCATGATAGTTCCCCAGCAATGAGGTGAAAGGCACAGCCCGCCCCGGCCCCCATTCAGGTGTAAGATACTGACTTCACTCCGGTTTTGTTAGAAATGCATCAAAACTCAAATGTTTGTAAAAGATATAATGTGTGATTTTAATTTGCAACTAAAATTTTTCAATATTTTATTTGATTAACAGGATGTGAATTTTTCATTGTATCTGTCTAAAATCAGGTATTTACAGAGCTTTGTTCTTGTGTATAACTGCTACTGTCAAATGGAGGAAAGCTATACCAACCTCTTTTGAGGGGCTTTAGAAATAGAATAGAATTCTTAAATCCTTGTTATTTGGGAAGCCACATTCCCCCACACTGTTGTTCGTTCAGTTTACAATTAACTCTGCTATCTGCTTTGTGACTTTGAACTGAACAAACTGTTCTGTATCTGTAAAATGAATAATAATTATCCTTGATAGACCACATTCTATGATTTGCCTTGAAATACATAAATGTATCACAAATATTGTTGTAATTTGTGATTGCTGTGCTGCTTTGAAAGCCTGAACTATCTTTAGAATTTTGCAATGCCTAGAAGGGTAGAAATTTTTAATAATGCAGAATGTAAAAATTAGGAGTTCAGATGCTAAGGTGAGGTATCTGAGCTTTTTGAACATCTCTGTTCTGAGACTTATATTCCTTGGTTCTTTATAAGTCTTCCTTTTGGGGATTTTGCTTCCTCCTTTGGATGAGGCTTCTGTAATTTTGAGTTGCTCTGTTATCCTCCTGATTTTGTTGTTGGTCTGATGTTCTGCTGCTGAGCTATCAGCAGTCTGCTCGGAGTCCCAGAGATCCATTTCTGCACCATGTATGCTTCTCCCACCTGGAGCACTCTTATAATTGACTACGGGTCTTCCTGTTCTGTCAGGGAGTGTCCATTCACAGCAATTTGTCTCTCTTCTTTCTTCAGGAGCTCAAAGTAGTATGACACAGCCTTTTTAATTTTTCATATCTCTTATCCTCCTTGGAATAAGTGAAGCAAACTTTCAAATCTGAGTTTTTCAGCAGTCTTTGCCTTTAGAAAGGTCCCTGAGTAGGTAGTCTTCAGCTGTGAGATGCCGATGCAGCTTAACTAATGGCAGAAGTGTTGGACCAGATCTAAACTGAGACCTGCAGTTTGCCTATAAAAAAAGTTTCTTCCCAGACAGGGCTTCTCTAGATCTAGAGAGTTCTACACAGTATTTAAAACTTTAAATAACTTTAAAAACAAAACCCAAAAGCCAATATTTTTCAACGATGAAAGGATCTAACTGAATAACAGCTGATGACTGTAAGTGAGACTTTTCTGCCAGGGTCTTTGCTTTTTACATAAGGTCGTATTCTTGTCACTTTCCATGTTTTTTAGTCTACTTTTTAGGAATCTATTTTTCCTCCTGTTAACTGAAGAGATAGCTTCGTAAAGATAAAGAAAATAACTGACAGCTCATGATACTCTTAAATTCTATTGAAGATTTTAGTTCTGTTCACAGAACTACCCAGTGATTACAAGGTTAAAAAAAATGATATATTTTGTTTTATCAGACTTGTCTGAGGATTGTTTATCCAAAGTTTATCAAAATCAACATGAACCATTTCCCATGAATTTTTAGAGTAAGGTTGTGGGTTTTTTCTGGCAGATAATGGAATGCAGGTCAAATAGAAAACAACAAAATTATGACTGTAGGCAGATGTTAATTTAACTAGTGACTATGGCAATTTAAAACACTACAGTTTGGCATCTGTTTGATTTCTGGCTTTGTTCTGGGAGTCAACATCTCCTGCAGAAGAATTGCTGCAAATATGCAGGCTTGTCTAGGTTCAAATGATTGGTAAGAACAAACCTGAAGTACATTGGGGCTCATTCATATAAATGGCAAAGGTGGAATGTTTTAAGATTCAATTGCTGTAATAATATTTTGGATATTTTTTGTAGACTTCAGTGATTCTGTGATATATTTTGGCTGAGAAAGAGAATGAAAAGTAATTGTATTAGTTTTCCAGTTTTCCCCTCCTTCTGTTAAGGTGAGAGCCATATTTGTAAAGAAGGAGATCCACAAAACTACATTCTTATTAATTCTATTTCTCCCATGACATCTGATCTGCCTGCTCCAAATCTACAATTTACTGCTGAATATTTCCTTTATCTGTAGCCATAGAAGATGCTGTAGTTGGCTCAATACATGAAGAGAATAAACCCAAATGCACTTTCAGAGTGATGATGTACCAAATGCAAAAGCCTCTCCTCTGTCTTTTCAGAAAAATTTCTTTTTGATTCCTGCAAACCTTCTCCAATAAAAGCAGCAAGTGTAGGACTGTGCAGGTTATTTACTATCCTGATTTCAAGCTTCATAGCCAAACAGCAGGAAAGCTATGTCGTTTCCTGAAATGCCTGTCTAATCAGTCTCCTATGCCCTCTTTTCTGAGCCATGCAAGACTCAGTTGGCCACCAGTATTTTCTCACCCACTGTACCATCTTGATTGTGGCTGATGTTTATATTTTCCACGTAGGGATTGCATTTTCCCGTGAACTGGGGGACAAAACTACTGTTATGAACCATGCCTTGGGAAATAATTTGTGATATTATTTTTCCTAGTCATTATTTGTTAGTTTTAGAAGGCTTTTCAGCAGTTTATTTTTCATTAAAGGATGCCTGGTTCATCCATCTATAATTAAAAAAGTAATATTGTAGAAGTTCAATGTAAGGCAGTACAGTGGTGTATCTACTGTAAGCGTATTTATGATTTTTGTGTATGCCTTTATCCCCACCTGACTGCATTTGTGTAACCAATAACCTCATGGCTTCAAGTATTGTTGTTTATCACCTAAATTAAATGTTCAGGAAACTCAGAGACAAATGTTTTTCTACTTGAAAAGCTAATAAATAGGCTTTTTCTATGGACTTCCCATACTTATTCTAAAAAGTCTGCTTCCTGTAATAAATGTATGTAGTTCCAGATGAGAGGGAACCTTATTTTTAAACTCTAGTTACAGTATTAGTTTAAAAACCTCACTGCATTTTTCTTTACTTTCTACTGTCATAACCTTTCTCTAGAATAATGACTTAAGCAAGGCATGTAATTCCCTAAATATCTGCAGTATAGCTATTTCTGCATGTACTTTCAATGTTTCCCAATCTCCAAAGCAGAATGCAGAATTGCATGCCAATAATTACAATTTATTGCATAACTATATATTTACAGTCTTAAATCAGTGATTTTTGTCTTCCTGTTTTAAAATACTTCGAAATATGTGCTGAAGCCTGAAATACTGTTAAGTAGAGAAATTATAACTTTGGAAGTGTTCGTCTTCCATAACTATGTATGAATATTTGAGGCATACTGAAAAATGCACAATGACTGAATAAGAAGTGTAAGATTGTATTTTCTGGGCATATGGAAATTGTGATGTTATACTTTACATTAAAATCAGAGTTTGGGTCATCTAAACATCTGGTGTTTGGGCTGAGCTAGGTAGTCATCTTTGGCTCTTGCTGTAGTCAAAAGCAACTAAGACCCTCACTGAGAATGTTTCTTATTTCTTATAAATGCTGGAAAGCAGTCTGAAATAATTTAACTAGGTAAATTTTATTATTAAAAATAATTAGAATCTTACATATACTTACTTGAATATTAGTCTCTATTCTGGTATTTCTTTTTGCCTTCCTTATACTTCCTAAAGGCCAAAGGCAATGTATTTCAGTCTTTAACTGCAGTTTGGGAAAAATATGCACGTGAGACAAAGTAAGGTAGTCTATGTTTAGACTCAATATACTTCAGGACAAGTCAGTATCTTCTTTAGAGTAAAAATTAGAGAGAGTTGATGGTACAGCAGCAGAATACAGGGACAATCTTATAACGGGTGCAATATATATTTAGTCACTGCATCCTTATGCAGTCACCACTTTTTCAAAATTTGAGAGGACAAGGCCCTCAGGTGACCTAGCCTAACTGTGAAGCTACCCCTGCTTTGAGCAGGAGGGTGGACTAAATTGCATCCAGAGGTTCCTTCCTGCCTTAATTTTTCTGACTTTATTTCTCTCCTGTATTATGTGGAGTTTATTTTTTGCTTTACATTGTGTTGTGATAACAATTATGTAAACAGCATTCTGGAAAATGAAGTGCAAGCTTTAAGTGCTCTAGGCAAATGGTGAAGATGGTAAAAATTGTCCTATGTATTAAAATTGCCACAGAAGTCCTGTTAAATTCTCTGGCAACAGGACTGGTAATTTTTGGAGCTATTTTCTTGTGTTGTGTTTTGGATTTTTTAAAGATTGTCGGAGAGGTTACAAACACAAACTTTAAATTGTTTTTCCTTCGTTTTTGGATAATCCATCTTGAAGTAGCCAGGGCATGATCTTCAGAATTAGTGAGAAGTCATAGTTTTGAACTTGCTCTGAGCAATGGGCTGAGCTTGAGGAGGAACCTTCAGTCTCCTTTACTCCATTATCATGGGTCCAGGATTTTGCCTAGATAATTCAGAGATACCAGGCACAGACAAGCCAAACAGCTGTGGACATCCCTAGCCTTGTGATTCTGTGGAGATGGTGTCCAGCAAGATGGATAGGAATGCAAGAGTCATAGCATGGGTTCAGTGTGCTTGTACGGGTTGCCCCTCTACAATGTCGAAACAGCTCCCAAGAAGGTGTCTTATTCTTCTCCCCAGAATAAGGATCACCTAAACTGTGTGCTAAGTGTCCAAACTGTGTAGTTGCATGAGGATTTTGATAGAGGATGCAGAGCTCTCTGTTCAAAGAGGAGCACTTGCCCTCTCTCTTTCCTGAATGCTTAAACTTTTAAGTATTGTATGAAAGAGGTAAGAAAAGCTCTTCAAATAAACAGCAAAGAAAGAAAATTCCAAACCTGACATAGCAGACTGGCTACAAGAGCCATATGTCAAGTGGCTAATACTATACTGAAATCCTGAGTGTATAGAAACTATAAAATATATCAATCCCTTGATATTTTTCTCTAGTCTACTATTAGGAGGCAAAAGAGTTGTTTGATGAGACCTTTCAGATGTTTGAAAAGCAAATTAATATAAAATGTTGGACATGCTATGTGTTAAAATAACTTTAAGTGTAGTCACAATGCCTTTTACGGTTACAAAACCTACAACTTAGAATGAAGAACAGGAAAGTGTTATTATTCCATCTGAGCTCAGAATACATTTTAGTTGTTTTGCAGTAACTGCAAGCATAATTAGAAACACGTGTTAGCTACATCATTTCTCCGAAATGCAGAGATCCTAAGCACTATTGAAATTGAGTCTTTCCTAAGAAACCTCAAGTGCTTCACTTTAATAATGATTATGAGTAGTTGATGTTAATCAGTAATTTCTTGGTGGTGACTTTATTTATCATCTATGCTTATTTTGTGTGCTTTTTTTATCAAAAGACTGTGAAGAATTAGACCAACATTCAGATTGCATCATCTATTGAAGTTTAAAATATAGCTGAATTTTATTCCTGTCTGGAGAGTCGCAAAAGAACTGTAAAAAGCATTGAAATTTTACATGGGAAATGTTCCTAGAGTTCTTATTTATATCACATTTGTGTTACAGAAAACTTGTTTTGGAATTTCAGATGAGTTCCGTGGTGTATTGCTTTAAGCTGACTGTCAGAAAGAATTGAATATAATCTGATAAAATGGAGAATGCCCAGTGAACTTAATGCAGGAGTGAGGAGGCATTGATAAAGTTAGGGCCAGATTTCACTAGTTTTGCTCACATGGATGAGTGCCTTATTTATCAGATGGATCCTCTCTCTTGTGTGGTTTAATTCCCATGCATATTCTGGCATATTCTCTTCCTTACAAACATCCATATCCACCTTCCAGCCTTGGAGAAAATACCGTGGTCTTAGATCCAGGGGCTAAGTCTGAAGTCAAGCTGGAAGGATATAAAGGAAGTCCCTCAGATAGTGTGTAACCTCACACAGTGCTCACTTTATCTTGGAATTTTCGTCAGGGTATTTTGAAGACAGATCTGATGGGGAACTGTTGGTAGCAAGTGAATATGAACTTATTACTGATATGGGTAGAGAGAAAAGTTTTTCAGGTGTACAGAACAGCTATTTGAGCATATGTAAGGTCTGTTTTTCTCATGGACTCCTATATTTCCATGATTCCTGCTCAGAGCCAGAAAATCTACCTTTTTCTGATAGTAAGATATTAAGGATATGTCCTTCCCTTTAACTGTTACAGCAAAATTTTCCTCCACAATTTTTGCTATAGAAGAGAATTATCCAGTACTTTACTTCACGGGACTTTTTACTGATTGAAGGAGACAAATTTACTTTGGAATTTGGGTTGGGATTTGATTTTGTTTTGTTTCATTTTTCTAGTAGAAAAGCCAGACTTCAAATTGTGAAGCAATAAAAAAATGTAACGAAGCTAGAAAATTACACTCATGTTAATCAGTTTAGTATGAGGATAAAGTAAAAGAAAGGGTAACTTAATAGGGTAAAATAAACATAACAGAAATTTTAAATTAAAAGGAAAAGATGCAAGTAAATCCAGTAATAAGACACATACTTCCATATTTTCAATGTAATTACATTTATGGGTGTATGGGGAAACAAACCAGAAAGTTGCCAGGCAACCATCTGTTAAAAGACAAATCTTCATCCAACCTTCCTGTAATTCTGCATTTAGATAAAGAAAATTTATTCTGGTTTATCCAGATGATCTATCAATGTTGAGTGTGTTTGAAAATATATGGGGCCCCAGTTCATTCTGTAATGAGAAAGGAAATCTAAGAAAAGCAGTGTATAGTTAAGTACAATTGACGTGGAGTGCGACTGGAAGTCTCAACAAGTCAAGAATATTTATCCAACTGTATTCCAGACTCCAGATTTGAGATCACCAGTGTAATAAAATTACCTCAGGTCTTTCCAGGGCTTTATGGTTAACACAGGACTGAAAGAAGTCATCCTCAGTTGCCATTTACAAGCCCTTTTTTTCCCCACGCTACTCCATCTTCTCATTCTCTCTTTTACTTTTCAGTGTAGCAACATAATTAGTTACACTGAGGAGACCTACATTTTACTTAACCCACCAATGTGAGATCTTCGGAGCAATGAAATGAACTATGAGTGCATAAATACTGTTGATTATTTTATCACTGATGTAGGACAGGCCACCTTGAAAGAATTACATATCTGTATATCAAGGGCATCATCTCTTGTCTGGTTTTATCATTACAATTAATACAATATTTCTAGAGTAGGATCACGTTTCCTCTCTTCTTCCACAAACTATTTCTTCCCCTCAAACAGTTGCTTCTTGCCCTTCTGCCCCTCCAAGAATCTTGGAGAAAACAGCATACCAGGCTTTAATAATAAAACCTGGGACAGGGTAGCCCAGTGGTGTCTCTTGGATGGCTCTCTCAATAGTGTTGTGGTAATGGGAGCTATCTGGTGATGAAACTTTCCACGTAAGTCTCACTGCCTTTGACATGCTGGTATGCCATGCATGCAGTCTGTCTTGTGTAGTCCTCAATGCTACAGATCTGCACATTGTATAGAACCAAACTTACTGAAATAGAGCTCTTAGTTCAGACCTGAACTGAGAAATTAGGTGTCAAATCTGTAAAAAGTTTACTGACATAAAGAAGAAGACACAGCCTCCAGGGCAAGTAAATTTATTTCTGTGGAAACGCTGTCAAGCATGGCATAGATCTGCAGTGAGAACCTAAGCAGTAAAAAATTCATAACTCACAGGTACAGATCAGAGGAGCATGGAGAAACCACATTAGTGAGATCCACCCAAATAGGAAAACCATATCTGCATATGAGGCTAAGAAATAAATGGGTTGAGAAAGGGAAATATTTTCTTTCTCACAGAAAAGCTAGTTAGTATTTTGAAGTTAAGTGAACAGTATCTTTGATGACAGAGAATGCCAAAATAAATATTTGAGAGCTGCTTATCTTTAATCTCATGCAAACAAATGAAAGGCAGCTCTTCTTTTCTTTTCTCGGGGTCTCAGGGACCAAAGACTGTCTTTGCTACCATTAAATATTTTGGAACAGATCTTCAAAAATACTTAAACATTTATGAAGAAAGGATATACTTCCTTTGACATGTTAACTTGTATTCTGCTTCTTGACCATAGAATTAGTTTTAGATTGTTTGTTCTGAATATTCTGAAGTTTGAATTATAACTTCCGGGATTTTCTTGGTGCTGTAGTAATTTCGCTTCTTATTTCAGCAGCTCCGTATAATCACATTTCTTGGCACGGTCCCATCGCAGTTTCAGATTTGACCTGCTGCCCCACAGGGTTAGCCATGGACTTTTACAGAGCTAGATCACCTTACATTTTTTAATTGGATTTAACCTGGTTCTCCTTACTCATGACCAAAGGAGGGGAAGAAGGGTTTCCTAAAGAAATATTACACAGGAAAATTGTGGCCAGCAGGACCAGGGCAGTGATTGTCCCCCTGCACTCAGCAATGGTGAAGCCACACCTCAAATTCCATGTTCACTTTTGGGCTCCTCACTACAAGAAAGACATAGAGGTGCTGGAGTGTGTCCAGGGAAGGGCAGCTGAGCTGGGGAAGGGTCTGGAGCATAAGTCTGATGAAGAGCAGCTGAGGGAGCTGGGGGTGTTCAAGCCCGGAGAAAAGGAGGCTCAGGGTAGAACTTACTGTTCTCCACAACTGTCTGAAAGGAGATGTAGCCAGGTGGAGGTCAGTGTTTCCTCCCAAGTAACGAGTGGTAGGACAGAAGGAAATTGCCTCAAATTGCACCAGGGTGGTTTAGATTGGATATCAGGAAAAAATTCTTCACTGAAATCATGGTCAAGTTTTGGAGCAGGCTGCTCAAGAAAGAGTTTGAGTCACTATCGCTGGAGGTATTTCAGAGACCTGTTTGATCTTTGTGTTTGCTGAAGACCTGCACAGGCATGTACAGTAAAGTGTTCAGTTGTCTGGGGATAACACAGCTTTAGCCCAGCTCCCTTTCTTTACAACCCTACTGCCTGTGGAGACACTTAAATCCTCATTTTTGCCTTTGCAGGCCAGTGGGTTTATACCAAAACTGAACCCATTTAACAATGTGGAAAAAAGGTTACTCAGAGCCCGAGTTCAAAGTCAAGATAAAATTATCATGAAATATTATTACAGACAGAAATTCAGAGAAGAAATGGTACATTGCTTGTAGCACTGTAGTTGTGACAGACACATTCTTTATGTTCTTATATTTATGCTTTGAATTGTTATGTAAATAAGCTTTTTTTTTGTTCTGTGTATTTGATTTGGTTGTGTATTTAATTTGTTATGTTACCACAATCTGTATAAACCGAAAGGCTGCCAATTACAGTTATAAAAACTTGCAGCAGAATGAAAGTATTAGTGCTTAGGAGATTTCATAACTGTCTGTTTGCCTTCCATAGCTGTTTTCTGATGGAAAAATCACAGACACCAGAGTAGCTGAGCTGAAGGAACAGTACACCCTGCTGCATAAGGCTGTGATAAGGTAAAATATTCCTTTTTAGACTCTCAGTAGCCAAAGCGTTATATATTTAAAGTAATTTTCTGCTCATGCTGATGCCTGAATATAATATAAGATTTTCTTACAGTGGTAGTTCATAAGGAGGAAGCAAGAACACAAGGTTAAAAATCAGTATTATTTAATAGGAACTTTAAAGGTTATTTGGGATTTAGCCAGTATTAGTTTGAAAACAATCTTTCATTGGAAAAATACAAACATATTCCTACATGTTTTATGTATTTTTATAGTATTCTTTTATATGGGACATTCATTTATGGAAAGGCAATCCCTTTGTGTGTATAGCAAGTAGAATATGGCCTGAGTATAAACAGGACTCAGCTGTCTTTTCTGTCACACTCAAAACTACCCTTAATGTCGTGCACCAAAAGCATGAAAATGTAAGATGGTAGATTACGTCTCTCATTCTTTCCATCATTCTCACAGGAATATGAAATGGTCATACTTCTGTAAGAAAGTGGATCAGAGAGAATCATGTCACATTCTTTATTAGATGTAGTCATGTGTCAAAGCAAAATGCCAATGTGTGAACAAGCGCTAATTCCCACAGATAAATTTCTTCTACGGGTAAAAGAAAGCAAGGGAAATCAATTACCAAAAATCAATCATGATCTCCAGTGTATTTTAAGGACTTTTCAGACATCAAAAGTGGGATTCACTTGTCCATATGTTAACATCAGTAGCCATGCTCATCTGAACAAGGCACCAAGAGTCCCTTAACAGTCAATAGAAAGAAACAGGCACCACACACTTCCTCCTTACACAGACATCTGCAAGTGTCTGCTTTTCTCCATCAGCTATAAAGATGGTCCTGGTGGTAAGTGCAGTATGTGTGTGTATACTCTCTTCTTGCAATGAACCATTCATAGAATCAATACCTCTTTTTCATTGTTAGTTCTTCACCCTTGCATATGCAGTACAATTCTGTGAATCAAGAACTTATTTTTTCCCCTATGACAGTTGAATTCAATGTCTTTCCTAATTAGTGCCTATCTGTCCTAATGCTGTTGCAATGCCATGTTGAAACAAATGATTGCAACTTGATCTCTCTGATATACAATACAAATTTGTCTAATATGATGAATGCAATTAATCTGTGTGCAGGTGGTTTCCAAGGCTTTTGCTCTTGTATGCAGATCTGTAAGTGTATAGTGCAGTCCTCTGTTTAGTGGCAAATAGTCTTTTCGTTCTTGCTTTCAGTTTTCCACAATTTGGCATCCTGAAAAGCTGAAAGATGTCACCTGGCAGATAATATCTTTGATACTTTTCTTCAAAGTGTTATGTGCTTTTGAATTTATGTTTGCTGAGAACAGGCTGTCCTCCCATTGTGGTGCTGTCTCACCCACCACTTTGCAGTAAGGCTGCATCTAAACTTGAAGTGACTGAGCTTGTATTTGGCCCCTGAAAACCCTTTTAGTCACTCAATTGTAGATTTTTATTTATATTATCTCAGTTTAGGAACCTAGTATGAATATTCTGAGAAGCCAAACTGGAAGATACTCAGGTAATAATGAAGATGCATTGGCAGATTGAGAATATTGTCTTCTTAAGCCTCACAATTATTTCACAAATTCCAAAGCTTCCACATCAGACTGTACAAACCTACTTTTGCAGTCAAGTGATTCTATATGTGTACAGTGTGTAGATGTCCAGTTATTTCTTTATTGTCTTCAATTAAATTTAAATCAACACATGTAAAAATACTGTTGGCATCTGTAGGGAGCAAAATCTAGATTCAACACTCATTACCTATTTCTATTTTTCTTTTTTTTTAAATTATCTTGAAAAGAATCAGTACTAAGGATTTGGTTCTTATGAATTCGCTTTGGTGTTTATGTAACTGTATGTAAAATGTATGTGTTATGAAAGAATTCTGTTTGAAATTATGTGTATTACTACAACCAATTATATTTTCTCCTACAACTACATACATTCTATTAGATTTAAAGAAGTTTTAAATATAATTTATAATCCAGTGTCAATAAGTCAGTTTATTTTTCTCTTCATATGTGTAAGTACACCACACATAAAATTATTTGTTCATGATGAAAGCACACTCTGTTTTCTGTTGAAGTCTGTGGTTTTCTTTTTTTCTAGTTTAGAAAAAGGAAGTGGTTATCTAGGGAGAAATCTTGCACGAATCAAAACTTTTCCTACCATATTATTTCAACTATGTTAGTGCAGTATAGTCAGTTTTATATTTTGTATTTTTATAATAATTTTACCATCTCAACTCTATTCTTTAGTGTGATACGTAATTTTGTTTTTCTGTCTAAGACATAAATGTCAAATTTGAGCCAAAATTTATGTCAAGAGCTTCTCAAAGTGGGAAATTCTAATATCCTTTGTCTTTATAAAAAAAGTTAAATTGCACTATATTTTTTATTAGTAAAAGGCAAGTGATAGAGTTCTGTATTCTTCTACATAATTTGTGACTAATTTTAGTATACCACTATATAAAAGTCATAATGTAGTAATATTGAGGAGGCATACACAATGATTTCTATAGCATAAAGCATAGATTTATGTGTGGTGCATTGTATATGAATTTTCATGCTGTAGTTCCCTTTAAGAGTTTTCCATAGCAATCAATGTATTTTACTAAGAGCCTTTAGGATGTTTTTCAGCTATCACCACACAGGTTCCTAAATATATTGTGAATACCAGTCTCCTGACACTGACAGGATCTAGTTTGCTATTTCTGTGGATCTAGTCTTTGGTGATACAAGACAGATCAGATCATTGATCATTGACCTACAGGCTTCCACAGATGTCGACAAATGTATTTTCAGCTTGTGTATCATCATCATCAAATGAGTTATTTCAGATCCTGGTAGCACTATAGCAGTAGCAAGATGTAATTAATCACTGAGTAAATGTCCCAGTGTTTATTAAGAACTCATAGTTGCCTTATAGGCCAGACTGAGTATTTCTTGGTGAATACTTTGCTATTATAGGCCCCCACACTGAATCAGGATCTAGCCTTTGGCACTTCTTAGGATAAAATGGATTCCCTGTCCCTTCATTTGTGTCTAGGAAATATTAGACAAATAAATTAGACTAAGTAACAATCTATCATCTGGTTAAAATTAGATTAGATGAATCTCACTCCATGTGTAGGCATGCACAAAAACCCCCCTGAGACCAGATTCCACTGCTCTCATGGCATCATAGGATGATTCAGGTTTGAACTCAGGAGGTCCAACCTCCTGTCCAAGGTGGGGTCAGCTAGGAGGTCAGTCATGATTATTCAGATCTTAATTCCATCTCATCTTGAAAACCTTGAATTAAATATTACAGGTATGTAAAGAAGTATAAATACAAAGCTTGTGCTTCTCATTGACTAGTTCTAAATCTTTATATTTAATGTAGTTTACAGGAATCTGAGACCCAGCTGTTGCAGGAAGTCGCACGCCTGAGTGCAGAGCTGGAACAACAATGTGAACTGGAAAAAGCACACCAGTTCCCTGAAGAATTTTCCAGCGAAGCTTCCCAACTAGTACAACAAGTTCTTAGGTGCCGAAGTGAATACAGAGCTATTAAAGAAAGAGTGTATGAAAATCGGCTGAAGGTGGAATGGTAGGTGAAAGTGGTCGAATGCTGCTAATTTTATCATGGCTAAACTAGAAAGATGATAGCATGGAATAAAATTTAATCTCCTTTACATCTTACAGGGACAGATTTCTTGATGGCTGTTGTTAAAAAAATTGCGCCAAACTTTCCCCAGTAACAACAACATTTCAGTGATAAATAAATTTACCATGGTGTGAGATTTGTAGATAGTTTTAAATTTAGAACATGCTATGGTGTCATTTGAAATGCTGTTTAAAATTTACTACATTGCACTAATAATATTTAGGTAGCCAAAATTAACCTGAACAATTCTAGTCTAGGACACCTTCAATACAAATGTTTAAAGTCTGAGACACCTGTTGGCTTGGATTTTATGGAACAATGTCATAAATACCAGTGCTATTTTTAACATTGGTAGCACAGTATATTCCAGTTTTTCTATTCAGGCATTCAAAGGGGGAGAAGTATATTCCAATGTCAGAAAAATTATAAATTTTCTGTGAAAGGAGTAAAATCTTAATATTTCTATATAAAGAAAACAGTCCAGAATTAGCTTGGTATTGTATACATTTCAATTATCTGCATACTTTACAGTAAAATTGCAAATAGAACTATTGCATTTGTAAAAATATGAACCTAGGTAAATGAACTCAGATTTTTATTTTGTGGGGAGCTTGCTATTTTTACCCATCTTCAATCCAGCTGTAGTGTCGTTGGTGTGTATATAAATGCAAACACGCAATGTCAGCATCTCAGCAGTTAAGATTACTATTCTGTAAGGAAAACAGGAACACTCTACATACTGCATGGAGCAGATTTTTCTGGCAATTCTTTCTTGATTTTTTGGGGTTTTTAGAGCCAAGTGTTTGCTCTAAGAGAAAAAGAAACTTGAGAATGAAGCAAATTGAGAGTGGGAAAGAAACATGAAAAGCATCTGGAAAAAATTATTTGCTATGAGATAACTAAGAAACATGAAATTTCCTGAAATAATTATTAAATACAGAATTTATTGCAATTTCCAAGCAGTCCAGAAATGAGGTCTTCAAAAGTATCATGCTTTTTAACCATATGTCCTCATATTTTATGAACATTTTTCACTGATTTTGTATCACTTTTTCAAAAAATTATGAGAATTTATATGTTTAGGGAATATTTTCCTGTTCTCTATTTTCTACCTCTAGTCAAAAGGAGAATTCTGTTCTATGAAAAATGCACCTTAGGTATTATTTCAATTACCCTTGCACATTTACTGGATTAATTTTTATATATGAACTGAATATCTCGTAGATTAAAAATCCTCTTTTTGGGTCAGTCATGCTGTAAAAATGTTCTTTCACTGTAATAAGAAACTTGCATCTTACATATTGCCTGGGATCAAACCCAACTGTATAGTCTGACCAGAGGTCCATGAGGTGCATTATCTAACAGAGACCAAAAGTGCAGCCCCAGCCGCTTGTGATGTGAGGTTTTCATGAGCCAAATACAGTCCTCTGTATTTGGGAATCCTCAGCTGACCCCTACTCCTTTGAACTTCTCCTGTCTCCTCCAGAACAAACTTCTGACATTGCAACACGCTGGGCAACGAGTTCCACAAATTAACTGCGTAAGAACTGACACCTCCTTGCTTTTTTTTAACCTGACTCCCATGCCTTCATTTCGTACCCTGTAGTCCTTGTATTGGATGCGACAATGAACGTCTGATCCTGTCTTCATTTTCACTGCTGCAGGATAGTTTGATAGATCTCTTTTGTAGACCCCCTTCCCCCTTAATTTGTCAATTTTTCAAACTGGGAGGCTACAGATTATTTAATTGTTCCTTGTTTGGAATCTGTTTCATGCCTGATGGTACCGTTGGGTCTTATGTGTGTTGTGGGTGTGGAGTGAGAAGGATGTGCGTTGGTTATGTGTGGATTTGCTTATTGGGAGAGATATTCCAGAAATATTGGAGAAATTATAGGGGCTTTGAGTTGGAGTAGTGTAGAATGAAAGGGACTGGCACAGTACATGTGAAGAATGGTGAGTGAATGTAGTGGGGAAATGAGAAATAGACTATGAAGGAAAACAGATAATGGGTGTGAATACATGTTTGTAAAGAAGGGATGGGTTTAGGGCCTGTGAAATACAGTGAAAATGAATGTCCAGAATATAGCTGTGAGTAGCAGGTGATCTAATAGTAGCACTGATGTAAAATGAAGTTCTGTATTCCTGCTGGTTTTATCCAAAGAATAAAGCAACATTTTCTGAAATATCTGTGTGCATGGACAGTGTCACAGATGGAGGGGAAGGGAAGTTGCATCAAAAGTATTAGAAGTTTGCTATTAGGTCGCTGCTTGGTTTCCTTCATTTCTCAGGATAAAAAGTCTTGGTCCAACCTCTCTTGGCCCTTGATCTCTCTGGAACACAGTTTCCCTTGTTGTCCAACTGTGTTAATACAGTTACAGCTGCGCTTGGCACTTGCAAGTAAATTTCTCTTTGGGAATTATGACTAATGGCTGTTCAGTCTGAAAACAAACATTGTTTGTTTACCTTTGTATGTATAGCAGGCAGGGAGCATGGAGGGGGAAAGGTTTTGAAGGGATCATCTGTATCTCTTATCTACTGCTTTATCCTTTTTTTTAGAATGTCTACTCAGACCTACTGCAAAGCTGGAAGTGAGAAATCTGATGTTGTTTCCCTGGTTCTGTGAGCCTTTCTTTCTCTGAAGCATTTCTTTTATCTCTGATGCCTTTGTTTCCTGCCTCAATTCGCTTTCTCTCATAGGTAAGAGTACTTAGTACTTTTTGGCACTCAGATTTGGCACTCAGATTCAAATCTGGCAACAGTGAAGTTTCTCCCTTGAGGAGTCATATGGATATGTCATAGCATTAGCAAATGTCTCAAGGTCTCTTAATATTCCATGCTCTTCTATCCCTTTTTAATTTCCTGTTTACTTGCTTCTGCAAGCGATTTTTCTCCAGACCTTTCCTAACAGCTGAAGGTGATATTTTATTTTCTGGTTTTGTCCTTCATTTTTCCGATGAGTAGTCAACATTCCCGGAATAAATATAAATTGCTTTCAGCATTGTAGTATTGTCAGGTTTTCAGGAATTTTGTGACTTCTTCATAGCTTGAATAGGTACATGAGGTATTCAGAAGCATCTCTTGACATACTTCAGCTGAGGGTGACTGCATGGACGAGGTGTGTTCCTACTGTAGGTATGTGTCTCCTCTTCCAGTTTGTGGCCTGTTCTGCTGTATGGATGTTCTGGGCTCATTGCTGGTGTGTCTGCTCGAGAGCTCAGTGCCGGGACAGAACAAGGGTTGGAAGGATTTTACTGAGCTTGTAAAGTTTGGGCCACTATCCCAAAGACAGAGCTGACTCTGGGAGTATTCTTCCTCTCAATAACTAGTTGGCACGGGTAATAAAGTAAAAGGAAGAAGAGTGATTTCCACTCAGTTCTGCTAAAATTGGATTCAGAGCCGTGAAATTTCTTCATATAATTGTTAAGAAGCCTCAATAAGTAAGAATATATGCCAAAAAATCAAATTAGCAGAAGAACAAGGAAAGAATCAGTGTGACCAGCAAGGATTTGTTCTGGCTTGAGGAGATATTTCACTTTAATGTTCATGTGACGATGGGAGTTCTGATTTGTGAGACAAAATAAAAAGCTGCTTTTCTTTATTACACGATGGTTTCAACAGAAGTTTATTGTTGAGAAATAATAAATATTAAATCTAAATTTATCATCTAAACAATACATTTAAAAGTAAGCAATTAATTAGTACTGAATTTGTCTGTAACAAGAGTTTGTGAGATTAAAGGTGCCTGATGCTTGAAAACAATTTTATTTTAAAGCCCAGATCCAATCTCCAGCTCTCCCAATAATTGGTACAGGTAGCAAAATGGCTCCTCACTGAAGTAGTCTGTGCGATTGCACACTAGTCAGGATTGCAAAACTGACTTTGTCCCTGTAGAAGCATTGCAAATAAGGAAAACTATTTCAATACTTGTAAGTATTTCTGGATTAGTCACTCAATGATTAAAAAGTGAAAAGTTAAACTTCTGTCCATAGCTTCGCCACAGCTGTAGTTGTTATCAGCTGGTCTTGTGTCTGCATTCTCTGGTACCTACGAACTAATTATAGCTCAGAGGCTTACAGAAAGCTCATGCTGGCAGCTTGTCAGGTGTGACAACTTCTGCCTGTGGTCACTAGGTTTTAGCTATGAGGTGCTGAGCACCTTCTATGGATTTCCAAGAAATCCCAGCTATGAGACAGAGTAGCTGAAAGAATTCACTTTCTTGCATGATGGGACTTTTAATGATAAGGGCGTTGTGGTTACTTTCTGAGCTGAGGAAGTGAAATGGACCTCTGTTGACAACTCCCACTACATTTCTTAATCTCTCCATCTTAATTTTTTTTTTCTTTCTATGTCAGCTTGCAGCTGTAAATATCTCTCAGGGAAAAATCTGGAATGTATTTTTATTAATGGCCCAATTTTCCAACTGTCTTTTTTTAACTCATTACATCTGCATCCATGACTGCTTTTCATGTAGAGTACTGCTATTAGGCTTCACAAAAATAAGAAGAGCTGTGTTAGAAACATTTGCACACATTAATGCTTTAACTTAAGGGGTTTTTGTTCTTTCCATTATTGTGTTGTTAGAGATAATAATATTAATAATAAAATCCACATGATGTTGAAAAATACATCATTGAAGAAGAGCTATAAAATAATGGGAAATTCAAATGTGTAAAGCCAGTTGCAGCTGTTTTGTTTGTGTGTTTGATGACTAAGTAAAACAGTCATGAGGTTGATATCCATCTATCACAGAATAAAATATTCAGATGCTAAATTGAAAGACCAGAATTTCTCTGCTTATCTTACATTAAGCTTGTGTTCATCTATTAAATCAGAGACTAAACTAAAATTCTTTGAAGAGTCTTATTTGATTCCTGAATGTGTGTTAATCATCCTGCCTCCTCTTTAGAGTCCACAGAGAGAAATATATTATCTTCAGCTGGAAATTTATGCCATCCTAAGTGTCACAGTCACCTGTGATGTCAGATGACCTGCCCTTGGAGGCCCCAGTTTTTATCCCTGACAGTAGTAAGGACACCTGGGCATGTTAGCATAGGGCTGTCTGTCTGACTTCTGGGTATGGGCAGCTGGATCAAACTCTTTGCTCAAAAGGGAGAGATTTAACTTCTTTCTTTTTACCCCTCTTTTCTTTTCACGCTTCCACTGGTTTTTGTGTGGAAGTAGTTGGTGTGCCAGCTATTTAGGTAGCTTGGTTCTTGCCACTCACTGTTGCCTTTGTTTATGTCACAGAAAATGAGGTGTTCAAATCATTTTACTTTTGCTGGATGGAAAAGTCTTTGTTGTGAAACTGGAATGGTTCCACAGGAATCTGTCCTCATGAGTGAGGAATGTGACAAACTGAAAACAGTGTCAGATTTGCTCTCACTCCTGATCTTTGGTATTGCTCTTTTGATCGTCCAGCGTGATATGAAAGAGGGCACAGCATGGACTGATCACAAGCCACGCAGTACCTCTTTAATCATTTTGCACAGGACTTATTTAATAACATTTTGTGGCAGTCAAACAGTTATGGGTATTTGTGCAAAGTAGACATTCATTATCCTTAGTGTGATTATGCCAGTCCCAAGGAGTTCAACTTGAAGTTCAACTCAGTACTGCCAAAATGTGTTTGGAATATGATTCTGGAACTTTGGAAATTTTTTTTTAATTAGTTTTATCAATTTTGGGGGCAGACTGATTTAAATTCAACTTTTTCTTTAGAAGATTTTGTTTTGCAAACTCGTTCACTCCGTGAGTGTTCAAACACTGGCATTCAAATTAGTTTTCAAACTTTACCAGTGCCTGCAAAGGTATACTTGTATTCTGCCCGTACAAATATCCCACAAGCTGTATATCAACAACATCTACTCTGTGTCTATTTTCTCTTTGCTCTTCATCTGAGCTGGAGCTTCTTATTCTTGGGGGGGGAGGGGGGGATGTTGTTTTGTTTTGTTTATATTGCAACACCACCAACCCACTTCTCTTTTTTTCACTGTTTCCTTTCCTTAACTGGAAATATGTTGCTTGGGACTTCCAGGTATAACTTCACTCCTTTTGTTGGAGAACCCAATTATCAGAAAGAGTTCACTGAGAGAGTGGGGGTGGTGGAGTGGGGGAGGGAACCTTAAATCAGCACTGTTAAAGGGCTGAGCATAAGGTCCTAGGGGTGGTGTTCCTTGAGGTTGGCTGCTGGGAGACTGACCTCTCTTCCCATGACCACACACTTCTGAAACCTGAACCACCACCACCATGCAAAGTCCTACGCTGCTGCTGGAGGGTTTCAGAAGAAAAAAAAAAATAGGAATCAACTGCCTCTTTTCTGTATCAGCCATGTTATGAGGTAACTGTAATAGCTGCTTTGGGTGGGTGTGGCTGCCCAGGAGTCCCTTGCCATAGTTCATAGCTCCAAGTGACACAATTGGTTTATGGAAGTTTGTTCCCTTAATGCTTCCCTAATTTAAAGAGTTATTTATTCTACAAGACTACCATGAGTCTCAACAGAACTTGACCAGCACATCCTCCCACTGGACTTACAAACACAAATTTAAGCACTGAAGTTGATTTTTTGCCATACCTGGGACAGAAGATTTGTTTGTTCCACCTATTACTTAACTGCAGTCTTTACTTCTTTATAGCTTGAGACTCTGAAATGTCATTGTAGGTGCTAATTGAATTGCAAGAACCTGCCTCCTTGTTCCCAGTGAATAGCTCAGTTATGTTCAGTTTGGCTGTGATGGCTTCAGGCTGCTATAGCCCATTTACCTACTATAGGTGCAGACCTGTCCCATACAGGCACTGGGGATGTACAGACAGACTTTCAGTAGGGATAATTTTTTGTATTTGGCAGTATTTACCTACCATCAAGAAACTCCCTATTGTAAATCCAACGAGCTTGTTGGTTGAACTCCCTTTTTATAATCAATCCTTCATCTTCTCAGGGCAGTGTTACTAAACACCCACAAGATCTAAGAACTTTCCTATTTTTTCCTTTCCTCTTTCTTCACTTCTTTAGCATCTGTCCTTATTGTGGCCTGAAATTAAATTGCAATTTAGTTTTGGATATAGGTGAAGATCACTATGGCTATTCAATTAAGTTTTCTGCCATACCCCTTTGACTTAGCCTATAACTCCTGCCACTTTTCAGGATTTTTTTCCACAGGATCCAATCCAGATTTGAGGAGCTTCATTTACAGTTGTCTGAAGAGTAAACGTGTATGTGAAAACTTTCATAGGAAGAAGAAGGTTTCTCATAGCAATGGCACTTTCTTCGATATGTGATGTCTTTGTGGGTATTTATTACCCACCTCCTCTTTCCTTTTGTCACACTTCCATCTTAATGTTTTGTTTACTGAGGTTGGGAGGAACTGTGGGTGTAGGGCACCACTAGTAAAAGGCAAGGGTGAGTGAGGCATGAATGCACCCCTGCAGGAGGTGGTCGGACCAAGAAAAATCAGGTTAAAATGTTTAGATATGTGCACTGTAGAAAAAGGTATGTGCATCTCCATATATATACCCAGTCTTTCAGGACCCCCAGTTAGCAGTCAGCAAACTTCCTTTAAATCTGAGCACCTTTCATGATAATTCACCATGTGTTTTAGTCTAACGCAGGATAGGCTTTTGTACTTTCATACCATTTACTATATTACAATGTAATAATTATTATATTACTAATATATTTAGCTCTGCTTTGCTTTTTACTGTAGTTTGCGAGAAGAAAAAGGGCTTCTGGAAAATGAATATGAAAGAGCTTTAAAAGAAAAGGTAAGTACAAAACAGGAGAAAAGCAATGTTTTGTGTTCTGTCAGGTAACATATAAAAACATCATTTAAAATGTTTTCACAGTGTGTATTTCTAGAAAATTTAAAATAGAATACATAGAAAAAAACAGATTTTAAAATAAGCAGATTTTATAGACTATATTATATCATTCAATTCTAGCATTCAACTCTAGGGCAAGCAATAAATAACTGATTCAGAAAAGATCTGGATTTTTTGTTTACTCAAGAAAATGATTATTATACTCAGCAAATGGATGCTGAATGTAAAGACAGCTGCAGGATTTTGGTTCTAGGATGTGAACATGAAAAATACCTTTGCAGTCTTAAATCCTGAGGAATATATGTGGCTTTGTTGGAAAAAAAAAAATCTGTTGTATTGATAGAAGAAACACGCTTCTGGTAAAAAAAAACAATTCACACCTTGTTGCTAAAAATGTTATCATCAGTCAATATTACTGAGTCTGTATTATGAGAAGCCTGCAAAATGTAAAAGGAACAATGCAATTAATCTGGTCTTTTACTTCATTTTTAAAGAAAGATGATGAAATTATACAGTTGAAGGAAAATTGTGATGAGCTCAGCGAAGAAGTAATCCAGAGGAAAGCAGAAATTGAATCAATAAAAGAAGCAATTTCATCCAAGGAAAAGCTGATATTAACAGATGAGGAAGAAATAGGAAAGCTTCAGGAGACGCAGACTTTCTTTAAAGTAACACGAAATTAATTGTGCCTATGTATCCGATTGTGTGTGCATGTGTATGTGTATGGGTATATATTTTGGCCAAAGGAGCAGTGAATCTCCACGATGTTGTTTGTCATTCTGAATTCATTATGCTGTTGCATTAAATATTAGACCATTTTTCCATAGGCATGGAACATGCTGCTGCGCAATATCTTTCTTACTCCTTTAGGAAATAATAATAGTTACGGTTTTGATTAAAAACTGGTTTCTATAAAGACATCTTAGCTATGTCATGTTATTGTAGGCTGTTCAGATTACAGCTAATACAGATTCATGCTGAGAATTACGAAACATACCTTTGTCTACTTCTTTCTGTGGTATAAATAACATAATAAGATGTATTAGTAATATTCAAGCATAGTTTTTATCTTGAAGACGTACTAAAATTGTTAATATCAATGTTTAGTTTCAAAAGTATCAGCTGCAATTCCTGGTACAAACTCAAGTAATTAAAATATATGTTTCCTGCCGATTTTCACAGCAGTTCTAAGTGAATATTACTGCTATGAAAACTCATCAGGTTTAGAGGCTATTAATCAAACCTTTCTGTTTTGTCACTAGGCTGAGCTAGTTAGGATCCTTGGTGTTCCAAAGCAACTTGCAAAAGAAACTGAGAAGCTGAATCAGAAAAAAATGTATGTTTTTAATAAATAATTCCATATACATGAATATATATATATATATATATATATATATATATGTATGTATGTAGACTTCATCTCATCCCCTGGTTATAGAAATGTTTGAAGATATTTGTTGATTAAAATTAGGATCAACATGTAAATTAATGCTTCCACAGCTGACAGTGTGGCCTGAGCTACAAAACCATTCTCCCTTCGTCCTTCTGTACTCGTTGTTGAGTCATAGGTGCTCTGCTGTAAGACCCTGACATGAATTGCATCTCTAATACTTCATCAGGGGAAATGTAAGCCAGCAGCCAGCCTGTTCTTTCTCTCTCTTGTGAAGCTGGGGCTCTTCTCCTCTGACGCATGGCATGTGCTGTTTTCTGTAAGTGTAAAATCAAATTAGCACTGAGCAGTTTCAGCCAGGTCACTCACAGATCCCAGTGGTCCAATTGCTATCCAGATGAATGATGGGTTTTGTACCCTGTTTGTGCACAAGGTGACACCAAATTTTTGGTGTCTCCTGCTTCCAGCCTCTATTCATAATACTGAAACTGTTTGAGTATGTTAAATTTCTCAGGTTTAAAACCTGTACAATGGTTTTCTTCTACAACTTCCTCACTACTCTGCTTAATGCAACTCTGCCATCATAAATCTAAGAAGTTTGCCCTATAGCGTTACAGAGAAGCAAATCCTAAAACCTACATTGTGCAGATTGCTATTAATGAAATATTTAAATGTGTCTTTATATTTGTGTCACATCACAGAATAAACTATCCAGAGTTCCCAGTCTTAGGAAGAATACTTAAAAGTGTAACACCCATGTACCAAGCCATGTTGACAGAAATCAGTTACTAGATTTTGAATATTGTCATTGTGCTAATCTGTCAGCCACATGGCTATCTGCAATTTTATTGTTTGACTATATTGGAATTTGAAAGTTTTTACTGCCTGCTTTCAAACATATAGCATATATTGTTGTGAAATTATTTTGTGTCCACAAAAATTGGCAACTTACATTTTACCTTTTGATTATGCATGTGGGAAAGTTAACCCTTACTGCTTTTTTAAAATATATCCACAGCGATGCAGAGAAGCAGAATGAAGCCCTTAATGAACAAATAGAAGAATTGAGTAGAATCCTGAAAGCTGCTGAAAGAAAGACTGAAGAAATTTTGCAAGAAAGAGAAGACGTAATGAAGGAATTGGATGAGAGACAAACTTTGATAGAAAACAACGAACGAGAATTCAGTACTTTGACAAAATCACTGGAAATTAGCGCAGAGAAGGAATTAGCCATCCTATCAGACAGGTTAGAGTAAGAGACATGAGCCATGTGGAAAGAGTGAATGATTCTCTATTCTCAGAAGTGTGTCTCTTTTTTCTGCTGTATTGCTTCTATTTTCAAGTTTTATGCTGCAACCAGTGCAGATTAGAAATGGTCAGGCTTGGTTCTGACTTCAGAAATGTTTACATAAAATTTTGGAATCTGGAATATGGGATCTGGCCTGAAGAAGAACATCAACAAGCATAACCATTTGATAAAATCCTGTGGGATTTTGCTCTGAAAAGTGAAATATTTTCAATGGTTTCTCTCTTTAGTGCAAATACTTTCTTTCCTGTGTACCTCACTGAAAGTAAATTGAAGAGGAAAAAAGTATGCCAGTATTTTAATTTTCAAATGAGAATTGTAAATGTCTGCACTCACATACTCCTAATTTTCAGTCAGGATTGGTTAATCATCTCTTTAATATTCCCTTGAGTTGTGATTTTATTTTAATTGATGAAGTAAAATAAACTGTTAGGTTAAAGGCACGCTTCAAATGATTCCTCCTTTGCAGAGGGAGATGTATAGTGGCAATTCTGGTCATATGCTCAACAACAATACTTTTGATTTCGAGCTTTGTATTAAAGGCCCGTGAAGTCTTTGAAATGTTCCCTATACTAAAAGATGTGTTTTCTTCTTCCTATATGAACTAGTTTCCCTGGAATTTTTAACATATTTAGAACAGACTGTGAGACCTCATTGACATAATTAGGGTATTATAATTGATTAAAGTTATAAAAACGCCACCTTTTTAGGTAATTTTTGTCATTAGTTTACAAGCTTTTCTTGCTGCTGAGCCATAATGATGAGGTACTCCAAAACCATTAAAGTAGTCATGCCTGTTTACATGTATGTCTTGATTAAGTTACATGTTTCTAAAACTCTGTGTCTATCTATATAGACAAATTCTGGAAAATAATTTAAATAAATGTGTCTTGGAGAACAAAAAGCAACAGGAGACTCTCAGTCACCATCAAACACAGAAAGAAAGAGAACTGAAAAACTTAAAAAAGTTGGAGTTAGAACTGAAAGCGATTTGTGATTCTGTGGAAGGAGATAAGGCAAAGCATAAAAGACTCAAAATAGAGGTCTGTATGAATGCATTGATCATAAAGATTGTAAATTTTCTTGTAAGAAATATTTCTATGAAATCTCTTGACAGTCCCATAAGGGGAAAGGAGAGAAGACTGTTATTACACCTTCCTCATTTCCTCCCTGCTTTAGTATTTCACCCATATCTCTTTCAATAATTCTTTACTCTTTTCTGTTTTACTTAGTCTTTCAACTATGGTAATTTCAAAGGGTGGTATTATTCTGCTTGTGTATTCAAAGCATTTTCTTTTCTGTTTCAAATTTTTTCTTAAAAAATTACTTTGTCTATAATTTTTTTGTATTTTCTTTCTCTCATAACTGGTTCTTCCATTCTCTCTTTCTTATATATGTTTTCTCCTGTACTTGCTCCTTGCTTAGTCTAGATTCTGAGTCATATAAAATTAGTCTTGTTTAGTCAGGTGAATATTTTTTCACAGGACTTGATGTTTACTACCTTGACACTGTCCTTGAAATTTTTTTTGATCTTTTTAAGCAATTCAAGGCAGAAAAAAGTCTTACATAATTGTAAAGTTTTTAAAAGTAACTATGTAGTATCAAAACTCATACAGACTTAGTTTTTCTATTTAAACAACTCCAAGTATTACTTGATAATATTTAATATTATTAAACAGTTTTTTTTGTCTCCCTTGAAATATTCCTGCATTCACATGTGTATTAGCTAGTAATATAAACTCACCTGGGAGGAGGGAGGAAAGCTTTATAACTGCACAACAAAGTTTTGGATTGAATTTCCTGAAATAATGATTAAAGGGCTGACTCATATTCCAGACTTTGATCTTAAAAGCTTAAAGAGTTTCTGTTCAGTATCAGCTAAGACAATCTGGGAGATGGTATTTTTTCTTGTGCTCCCATTGAAAAAATATTCCTGGATGGAAAACCACAAAAACTTGTAATGCTAAAATCAAATGCCATAACTCACCAGTGGCTGTGGTTAGAGTTTGCAGTCTGAGGTGAGATCCAAACCCATCCCAGCCCAATTCCTTCACACTGTGAAAGGACAAGACTTCGTATGTGTCTTATAAATAGCATCATCACGTGGAGTAAGGGAAAGGGAATGCCATTAGAGACAGAAGTAGAATTCTAATTAGTATTTTGCCCTAGCAGTCGTAGGATATTACTCTAATGCAAACAGGCCACGGCAATAGAGTTGTTTTAGCCCATACTCAGTGTTTTCTCTGGTTCCTTTCCTGCTCTGTTAGAAGAGCAAACTTGAAGTGACTGCTTCTCTGAAGTGTGGCCAATTCAAATGCAGTACTGCAGTAAGAAAGAGTCAAGTGGCAAGCTTGATTCTGCTTGGCTTTTGCTATATTTGGAAAATTTTGATTTGTAATATTTGGAAGCACACCTAGAAAAAGTTAAAAAAATATATTTAAAGTAGATAAAATTTCTTTAACTACTTAAAACCTCAGATTTACATTTATTCATTATGATTCAAAGTGAAAAAAATCACAAGAATTAATTGTTTGTTTCAAATATATGATTGCAGAAGCAGCAGTATATCAGTGTGGTTCCCCAATTTTCTCTTCGTTTGAATCATATGCTAAGGGCAGAATGACTGGTTTGTAGAATAAGGAAATTACAGGAACACTTCCTTCAAATGTGTTTTTCCCCGTTAGTAAGTTGTGAAAGGTCAGCTATTGCTAAACGCTGACATTGTGTGTGAAAGAGAACTGCCGATCCCGCTGTCGCCAGCCCGGGGCAGAACTGCTGCTCCTCTCCACGTGGGCCTTCTCCTTGGTCAGGCCAACACAGAGACAGCCAAAAGTGCCTAAGTTTAGCCCTGTCTTATGTGAATAAAGGTCCTTAATGGATTAAGGATGTTTGCTTTTTACTTTTACACAGCATAAGTGGTAACTAATACACGCCCCACAGAAAAGCTGGTTTTGCTCCACACAAAAGCTATCTTTGCTCCCACCACAAAAGCAAAAGTCACTTTCTTAGGACAGGCTTTATCCACCTTTTAGTAAACCTAAGTCAAATCAAATCTCAGAGCTGGCAGCTGCAACCGAAGTAACTCCACAGTTTGACCTTTACTGTGTCTCTTTTTTCCCTTTCCCTTAATGCAAGTGAACAACATTTATTTTAAAATATTATCAGAGAAGTGAAAATCACAAGTGCAAAATACCTGCTCAGTATTGATTTCTAGTGTTTTGAACTGTAATATCTGGTTGAGATCTGAGACAGATATCACAGGGTTGTGTGTATTATCTTTGAGTATCTTCCAGGTGTGTTGTTAAATGCAATTTATTTCTCACCCATATGAATTATAGATTTGCAATTAGAATCAATTGGCTTTGAAGGGACCTTAAAAGGTCATTTGGTCCAAACTTCTGCAATAGGCTGGGACAGCTTCATCCAGGTCAGTCAGACCTCAGTCCAGCCTGGCCTTGAATATTTCCAGGGATGGAGCATCAACCAACTCTCTGGGCAACCTGTGCCAGTGTTTTACTACCATTATTGAACTAAATTCTTCCTTATATCTAATTGTCCCTCTTTTGTTTTAAAATTAATACCCCTTGTCCTATCACAACCAGTCCTGCTAAAATGTTAGTTCCCATCAATTACAGAGAGGCCTGTATGCCTGCAGAGTTAGCCTGATGCATTTATTTCTTACTTGCCTATAAGCATAAAGAATTTTTAAGTGAAGTTAGTCACAGTAAGGCCAATACAACTATTTTTCTTACAAGGTATACCATGTAAGTAGTTGTAGTGAGATTAACCAGATATATTTTAGTCAGTGGTAGTTTTTAAATATGTATTCCTTCATGTACTTAATGTTAAAATCTGATTGAATAAATGAATTTTCCCATAATGTACGTGAAAAAATAATACATAAATGTTTGTGTTGTTAGATTTGACTTTCTAGAGCCTAAGGAAAATCCTGCCATAGCAACAAAAAGAAAAAAAAAGTGATATCCATTCTCTAGTGATGTGAACTATCTATTTTTTTCTTTAATAAGTTCAGAATTTCACTCTGAAAATCCTGAATTTAGAAGGTGACATTTCTATATAGCCTCTCTTTGTGTTTATTGGTTTTTTTATGACAATTTAGTTGCTGAAAACCATAAACTTTCTAAATTTGTGAAGTTTAGTGTTCATGTTTCTTAAGAGAAAAATTTGAGAAACTTCAATAAGTTACTGAGGAACTCTACTCAATGAAACATTCTTGTACTAGCTACTATTATAGGAGAGAAAATTAATTTATTCATTTGAGTAGCTACTTCTAATAGAGTATCTGCAGTTTACATTTTCCTCATTTTTTATTTGCTTCACTCTGTGCTTGGTTTATTTTTGTAGGCGGAAATGAGCTCAAAAAACAGTGCAGTATTATTAGAAAGACGACAAGAACTGCAGGAGGAAATTGAAACGATCAAGAGAGGTTTAGCTGAACAGGTGCTGACTCCTGCTTTCTCATTTTTTTCATGTTAACTGTTGTTTTTCTATCATGATAATAAAGGGACTGCTTGAAGAAAAAAATAATGGGAGTTTCTAGCTGCAGCTTTCTGGTGAGAAAATGTGGTAGTATCTGTTCAATTTTAAAGACCACTTGTCTTTCATTCTTAAAAACATTTTTTGGTGTTACTGGCCACATACTAGAAGGTAGAAAGCAAATCTGTTTTGTCGTTTAAGTCTTTCTGAATGTCAGTAATGACACTGCAGCTATAAACATATTGTTATAGATTTCCTTTGGATAGGGAACCCTGTCTTGCTGCAACAATGAAAATTCAGCATTTGTACATTAGGATTTTTCATCTTCACTGTTCTACCATTTGTGGATGTCTGTCTGTACTCAGCACAGCCATATAGATGGGGAAATGCAGATATCTTCATTACCAGAGCATTAGTACTTGCCACTAGATAAATGACTTTGTAAGAAGCAATCTATTTCAGACATACATTCTTAACATCAAACCTCCTTGTCTTCTTATCCTTATACCCATCTTCATTATGTGTTATGTTTGAATTCATTAACATTATCGGGTGGGAATCAGCTTGTATTTGGGTACATATGTATTCAGTACCTACATGTCACTCTTTGCAATACGTAAGTTGTGTGCCACAGACAGGCATGCAGTCAGTGGAGCCTAGGAAGCTTCCATTCGTGTCCTCCTGAAGACCTGACACCAAATTTATTTAAGGATTATATACCTATAAAGACCCATTCTGTCCAATGGACAATAGCTGAAAGACGTTAGACTGAGGGACAGAAATACTTCTAGGTGATAACATATTTTGAAATGTTATTGTAGAGATTGTGCACATTGTTTAAAAGCAATAATTTATTTTAAATCTATGTGGTCTGTATATTTGTTTACATTGCAGATAAACCCAAAGTATTTCTAACTCTGGGTTTGCCAACACTGATGCATTGTTGCATTAGGATTTAAATTTAATCTTCTTTAGGAAATGATATCGGATATGGATGCCCGTGCGTTAGAAGAATGCATTGCTAAAGAACGCTTGCTTTTCAAAGAGCAGGAAAAATGCAGAAGTGAGTTATCCACACTCATACATCTGACTTGTCTCAGAGCTGATGAGAAGCAAATGAAATGCAGGAACGCTCAGAAAGCCAAGGTAAAAAATTGTGTATTTGGAAAACTGTTCAAAAGTACAAGCTGTTATAGGGAGAAATTAAATTACCAGTGATGGGAGCCCTATGGACTCATTTCCCACCCTAGCTTTGAAGTTCCATCAGAACACTTGGAAGCTCACAATACTGTGGAGTTTTATCGGCAATTTGTGGTGCAGCGCTGCAGTGTATTAAAATATCACCCCATAATTGAAACAAGGTATTTTAAAGGACATTTAGAGAGTGCCCAAAGGAGGGCAATGAAGACAGTGAAGGGCCTTGAGGGGAAGCTGTATGAGGAGTGGCTGAGGGCACTTGGTCTGTTCAGCCTGGAGGAGAGGAGGCTGAGGGGAGACCTCACTGCAGTTACAGCTTCCTCATGAGGGAAAAGGAGGGGCAGGCACTGATCTCTGCTCTGTGGTGACAGTGACAGGACTGAGGGAATCGCCTGAAGCTGTGTCAGGAGAGGTTTTGGTCAGGTACTAGAAAAAGATTCTTCCCCCAGAGGGTGGTTAGGCACTGGACAGGCTCCCCTGGGAGAAGTGATCGCAGCACCAGCCTGACAGAGATCTAGAAGTGTTTGGACAATGCTCTTGGGCAAATGGTGTGACTTCTGGGGATGGTGCTGTGCTTGGAGTTGGGCTTGATGATTCCTGTGGGTCCCTTCCAAATCAGCTTATTCTGTGGTTCTGAGATTCTGTCATTTTCTTTCAAACCTATGAAATAAAATGAACAACTTGAAAGAAAGAGGCAGAAAAACAGATAACCTCACCTGAGATTCTCAGAAGTAAAACTGTGTGATTTATTTTATAAATATATGGGCATTAGAAAACAAACTGAACTACTACTCATTACAAGGAGAGGCAGAAATTTCTGTTTTCCTGTTACATTTCAAGGCATAAGTAATAATATTGATTTAGAGAAAGAGGTAAAGAAAACTTCTCCTATGACTAGTCATTGAATTTGCTGCCTGCATTTTGCTGGCATTACCTGTGCTGTGATGTCACACAGAATTTACTAAATACCAAACTGCTATATGGGAACAAGGTATTTATGTTTCCAAAATGTATGTCTATATTCAGATAAATTAGATAAGATACCCTTCTAGCATCTTGGGAAATTCTGACTGTCTATAAAAATAGACGAACATGTCAGGCTTTGTACCTTCAATAAAAATCAGTTCCTAAACAAATAAAACACATAAAACTATACAAATTCAGGAACACACAGACAAACCCAAAGTTGCAACCTAGCATTCATCAGCTTTTCCAGTCTCCTCCTCCTGATACCAGCGGGAGGGGAGAAAAGTCCTTTCCGTTTAAGATTGATGGCCGAGGCTATTGAGGACAGAACACAACTGGAATCAAAACGTTCAGGGACTTAACAGAATGCAAGTGTACCATTCTGCTCAAACATCAGCAATTGCTTAAATGTCAGAATTGAGTGAAAAAGAAATTTTATTTGTAAAGGTACAATTTCAATGGTTCATATGCCAAATAATTATGCAGTGATGGAATTGACAGGCTGATCAGTAGAAACAGTTGAACTCCAGATAGAGGGAACCAAGTATTTAAGATGCAGCATCAAATTATCTACATTAGGAATAGTAATTGTAAGTTTAATATAAATGGAAAAACTGTGCTGTTTTATGTTGTTGTAATAAAAACATTGCATTATAATTAGAAAAATTTATTATAATAATGTCCCCTCACTGTCTTTTCCTCATCCAAAAGTTGTTGTAATTTCTTTGAAAACATTGCTTTACTTTATCTAAAGTGCTCACTAAATTTTATTTAAATTTCAGATTCAATTCCAAAGTATTGTTAAGGAACTAAAAAGAAAAGATCGTGAGCTAATCATCTGTAAAAAGATGAAAAGACAAATCCAAAAAGAGTAAGAAAATAATAACAATACATTATCCAAAAAAGTCTTCTAAGACAACTTTTATCCAATTAATGTATGCATAAAAGTCTAATAACAATTTCTTTCATACATCTCATTTCTTTAGACTTCAAGGATTTGTTAGAATGTATGATCTTATGCAAAAAGAAAAAGCTAAATCTATACAATTGATGAGTACTGCTCAGTGCAAAGCAAGGGAAGCTGAAAACCGGGTAAAATTGCTAGAAAATCAAATAGAAAATCTAAGGAATGCTGTTATAAGCAAGGAAAGGTGAGTTTAAAGTACATGGTCGTTCACAACTATAGAAATGCAAGATTGGAAAAAATCTTAGGAGGGAATCTATTCCATCTCCAGTTATGCCCATATCGTCTGTGATAGTTATGATCCTGATTTTTAAAATCGGGTTAAAACAAAACCACTTAGCAACAACCCCCTATAATCTGTTCCAATTTCTTATCCCACTAACACTTCACAACGAGCTTGGGCATCACTGCTTGGCAGAAAGCCCTTTTGAAGTTTGGCAACTCCCTCACTTTCCCATCCTTTATATCACAGTTCTTGGATCTCTCAGTTTTTGCATTATCACTCTGTTTCATTGAACATGAGCAACACCACTGCACTCCTATTTGCTGTCCTTAGAGAAAAAGAAGTCTGACACATATGATTTCCCAATGAAGTGGTGCATGGGACTATTAAATGAGTCACTAGCTAGGAATGTGGCTGTCCAATTATTAAATGAAAACAAATTGGGGATTTTGGTTCAAACTCACTTTGAAGTTTATTAGATAACATTTATTTCAGATAAAACGTGGTTTCAATTTCCAAGCAATCTTAGAAAAAATGAAAGGTTACATTCACAACAAAGAAAATGAGGCAGAATAGCTGATGCTTGTGACTCTTTTTTCCTATACCATTATTTAGTGAGGATATCTTTTTTGTCATATTTTTGTCATCCTTGTGATGAAATTCTGCAACATAGACAGAATTACAGTATCTTGGAAATCAGTACTTGGGCAAGTAGGGAGACAATGAATAGCCAACTGTGTAAGCAAAACAGGAAAACCAAAACTGAGTAGCTAAAAATAACTTGATTTTCCCAAAACTTCATTGTTTGGTGCCAAAAAATTGCTCAATCAGAGAAAGAATACACTAAGTATTTATTGTGAATCTCCTAGTAGTTCGATTTCAGTCATGCTAGAGATAGCTAAAAAAGAAGTACAACTTCAGTGATTGAAGTGATTTTGTCAAGATGTACAAGCTAACATTTTGTGGTAGAATTTTTGAGACCTTCCCAGTTGATGAAAGAAGGAAAATAAAATGCTAGTAAGACATAAATATTGTATAGACACCAGAAATATATCATTATTATAGATGACCCTACATGGTATAGATCCAACAGATATTTTGGTCTCTGCAAACCTAGATTTAAAACTAGTGAGAGATATTGAATTTTCAGTAACTATGTTGCCTATGAAAAGTATTTTTAATCCCAGTAGTAGTCTTTAGTTTCATTATCACTGACTTCACTGCAACCTATACAGTTTGGAGGATGAACAGAGTATCAGTCCAAGTAAGACAAATTTTCAGAAAATATTTAAAACACTTTGCATTTCTGCAACACTGTCATACTTTCAGTCTGAATCTTGAATTACAGAAGTTTAATTTAATTCAGTAATGCCCTGTGGTACTCACAGTTTTATACATGTAGGGAAAATGAAAGAATGCATCTCCCTGCCCTGTATACAGCAATTCAGCAGTTTAATGATGGAGCCCATGAGGGAAGGATATTTCATCTGCACGTCTGTATTTCAGCAGGAGACTGTGCTTCTCCTTTCACTACCTCTTTTGTGTATTGATGTGACAATCTTCCCAGTGTAGATAATGTTGTGTCTCAATCCAGAAGTGATACTTGCCACAGATTAAATGCAATAACTCTAAGTTCCATGTTGTGAGCAAGAGAATGGTCCATGTGCTGACAAGAATCTGTCTTTTAAGTGAGGGACCGTCATCCACTGAGCAACAAGGATGCTGGAAATGATGAGATCTGTTCTTTATTTTTATGTGATCTTGTCACTAATCTTTCACTATGTTTTTTTTTATCTGTCAGGGGGGCAATCTGATCATTTTGTTTCATGTGTTAATGTTGTGACACATTAACGTATAAACAATAAATTTGGAGAGCTTTGAGTTGCAACCACAATTTTTAAAAAATATTGTTCTTTAAATAGAAGGGCAGAATTTCTACACATTAAGAATTTTCAGCACAGTTTGTGCTTCTGCTTTTGAACTTTATTTTTATTGCTACTTGGGCTACCTAGTAGAGAAGAAAAGAGATGTAGTGTAGTGCTCCCTATATAGCATTTTTCTTGTGCCAGAATCCACTTCTTCTCAAGCTGGAAAGAGCTTGCAAACTTGCAGACTCTCCGAGAGTCTTTCTTCTTGTAATGCTTCTGTGAAGCAGAGACATAGAGGAGCCTTTGTGTCTTTGAGAAATAAATTTAAGCTCTGCTTTTAATTGCTGAAATTGGTTTCAAATTGAAAGGACTAAAAATATTCCCACATTTCTGTTATGTTAAAGAAAATTGCAGGATGAGCATCTGAAGATTAAAAAGAATGAGAGAGCGATAGAGTTGATCAAAAAGGATTATTGCAAAGTTGTACAAGAGATGCTAGAGAATAAAGAAAAGGAAAAGTATTTGAATGTTGACAGACTTACCACTACAGTCACACTCATTGAAGAGGAAATTTTGCAGATACGCAAGAAATGTGAAAGGGTTATTCAGCAACAAAATGAGAGGTACATTCATAAATTTGATCTAAGGTGGTGTTTCATTTTGACATTCATGAAGCAACAATATTTTTCAGCTTATGAACATTCCTTGTTAGGAATGCTAAATGTCTGTGACACTGCAATGCTTTGCTGACCAGTATGCCTCACTGCACTGCCAGTGCTGCTCTGCATTATGTGGATGTTTCTCCACTGGTGATCATGCTCGTTCTTCAGAACTATTATTCAAAAACTATGGTAGCTTGGCTACTGAATGCCTTGAGAACTTATGACCTCCTGCTCTGTTTGTGCATTGTGAACAGATAGGGTACCAAAATGCAGATTATGTAAATCTCTCTAATCTTAATCCATTTTTAAATGCTGTGGAAGGCCAGAAGACCTTAAAAATTATGTGAGACAACAGTAACATTTCCAAGAGTTTTTTTCTGATTTTCACATTGCAATTATTTTGTTACTTATTTTAAATGCTGTCGTTAGATTAAAATAATATTTGTGAAAGCTTCATACATTTTCCCAGATTATTACTATCTTTTAACATCACTTTTTATGTTCTTGAATGGAGTACACTGAATATGAGTAATTTTGTTTAAAAATTATCTTTTCATTTTGGCCTTATTTCAGTGGTCTTCTGCTGAGAAAACGAGAAGAAGAACTAGGCTTTTTATATGAAAAAATAAACAGGCAAGAGATGATGTGTAAATATGGAGATATTAAGATGCAAGTTATGGATGAAAAAATCAATTTTCTGAAGCTGAAGGTAGCTGAGAAAAAAAGAGAGATTAAATTGTGTTTTAATGAACTCCCAGTGAAGAATGCCCTGGATGCACATCTGGTGAGACTTCAGATACAGGTTGGTGTTAAAGGAAGCCTTTTTTTACTGTCATTCCATATTTTAAAATTTAAGGTGATTTCATAGGGGGAAAAAATGTCTGGATGTGCAAGGTTTATTAAAACAGCAAGTTTGGTAATACACTTGTCTAGCAAAACACTATACATGTTTTTAACTTCACAGATGTGAGTTTCTATGTTTATATGTAACTGGCTGATGCTCTTTGTTTCACACTTGCCAAATTCTTGCTGGGTATGGAATCCCAGCTAAGCCACCCCATAGCCTGAAATGTCAGTATGACTAAGCTGGAGAATGGGAGTCATGGGGGAAAAATGGGACTGTAGAAAAACTTTGTTAAAACTGTATTGATGGAGTAGGTGGAGGGGTGGGAGATACACTTAGACCATCAAATTTCTAAAATAATAACCCAATTCACACTTGACCCTGAGCCTACTCTGGAAACTCTGCTGCCTACAATGATATAATCCACATGTATTTTCTTCTGTGCAAAAACAGTGTAAGTTTTAGCTCTAGTTACAAAATAGCATTAAACAACTAACAAACTGCAGTGCTTGGGACATTCTTTCCTAACTTTTTGAAATGGCTCATTTACTTTTGACCTTATCTCCAGATGGTAATTTTTCCCATACATACTCTGTTAGTGCCTGCACAAAATCATAAATTAGGGTGTACCATTGCCTTTCAAACTTCCATCAATGGGAGCTGTGACTCACTGTTTAATAGTGCTTGCACTATTCTCTTACTTCTGGCCTTTTCAAGAAATTGTATGCTCTGCTACAGGAATAAAGCATAGTACAATGCCTCATGCAAATCATACCCCAAAGAAGTTTGCAGGGCCATCACAGATTTAAACAATGAACTGAGGCAGTACAAAAAAAAAAAAAAAGAAGACTAAAGGAAAAAATCCCAGAAGACCCCGAAGTTTTCAGGTAAGATTTAAAATGAGACTGAGAGCCACTGAGTCAAACACAGTAGCAAAATGCTGATGATTGTTCTGAACTGACAGTCAATCATGAAACTTTGCTTTTTCTGTTCTGCATTCCTGCAACTTTCTCCCTAATGATGATAGTTCATGTTAAATCTAAAATCACTGTTATAGGGAGGCTATTGTTGCAGGTGCTTTAAACCTTTTTGCACTGTTGACATAAAATTAAAAAGTAGGAAAATACAGACTGGTGTGATATTATACATGCAGTAGTCTTAATAAATGTTCCCAAGTCAGGGATTTTCCAGTGAACAAATAATCAGTTATCAACCTTTAAAATTTAACTAGATACTGTGACTATTGAATATTATGTGGTTCAAACTGGCTGTTAACTCATTCATCTCCTTATGCTCAACCATTCCAGTATTAGTACTCTTACTCCCACTGCCAATAGGAATTAAGTCCAATGAGAAGCAGTTTCAAATTGTTTGGCTTTATCTCCATAATTTAAACAAAAACCATGAGCCCAAATTTGAATTCTGGTGTTGGTTGCCAAACTCACATTGCTAGTTCCTGTTCTGATTACAGATTTGACCTCACGTTGAAATCTGACTCAGCTTTTGTTCAGTTACCACCATCACAGACTGTCTGGATTAGGCAGGTTGAGTCCTGTACCTGTGCCTCTCTTCTCCTCTCCTTTTCCTGCCCTTCCTGCCTCCTGCAGTCTTAAGCAATACCAGCCCTCTTTGAAGCAAGTGCTAGTAACATGGACTGGGTATTTTCATTACTGTCAATATAAAGAATTAAAATCAGAGCTATTTACAGACTGCAAAAATGGATCTATAATCTCCGCAGCTCTGGTGCCCATTGGGAAGTGGAAAAGCCCAGACCAGGGCTGTGTGCCAATTCAGCAAGAACAAACACTTCACCTGGGTCTCCTATATTCCACATGAGCTGCTTAATCATCAAAGTAATGTATGTTCCACTTGTATGATTTTCATCAGAAGCTATTTCCACAAAACACTGGTGAATAGTTTAGCTAAAAAAATACCATCATCTGAAGCAAGACAGACCTCCTCTGAGCACGTGCTAGTAACACGGACTAGGTAGGATTGTTACCATCAGTGTAAAGATTTAAAAGTAGAAATATTTACAGGCATTTCTTTACACAAAAAGTAAAGAGACTGAGACTGTAAGGTGGTTTTCTCTAGGCATAAAACTATGTAACTTTTAATTGGGACTGCACATCAAGGGACTGTTCCTGCTGACTGAAGTGACCCATAAAAACTAATCTGCCTTCATGCATCAATGAGAAATACTTAGCATTAATCATTAATTAGTCCAACACGGTGACCTGCTGAGCTCTCATGGTGCTGTAGATGGGACTTTCATGCCTTAGAGTTCAGGCAAAGCACAAGGACTGTTTCTTTGAGGCATTCGGCAACAACATTTGTCCAGGTTTTAATACAATACCATGAAAATCTCCAGGCTACATCATCCCAGTCATAGAATAAAGGGACTAGTAAAGAGATAAAGGCTTTACCTAGGCAATCTGCTCCCACACCATCACTGGATTGCCTGTTATTCCTGAGAGCTAAGCTGTGCTTTCAAGCCATCATTGGGAACCAGTTTCCCCAGCAAGCTATCCCAGTCTTTCCTTAAGAGTGGAGAGGTTTTCTTGACATTTAGCCTGGATCTTTCTTGCTGTGGTGTAAGAATATTGGTTTGTATTCTGTTCTTCAGGGACATGACAAATAGACCATTCTTTTCCTTTCTGCAACGTTCAATTTTGTGGTAGGGTATTAATTGTGTTCCTCTCCCATCCTTTTGCTAGGCTACACAATGTTGTTTGTTTCAATCAGCTCTTAGAGATATTTCTTAGATCACTCTTTTTCTGCATTTCTTTTATTTTTGGCATGTGGTCATTTATCTTGAGGTGCAGTGCCTGGTACCTGTGGCTGACAGTGAAAGGATTCATTCAGGCATCTTGCAGGTTACCTTCCTGCTTTACACATCCACATATGGTGGCACCTTTCTTGGCATCTTCATGTAAATGTGTGTAACAACCAGACCCTTTTTAAAGAAAGGACATCCAACCAGTTGACGTTGATTCTGTGTTTGTACAGGCAATTTTTCCTGCCTAGATGTAGCAACTTACATTTTTTTATTTACTATTACATTTTTGGTTCAGACCTTTTTTCAGACCAAGGTAATTTTGAATTTGAATCTTTTCCAAAAAATATTTGCAGTCTCTCTCAGCTTAACCTCATTCTACTGATGAGGTATTTATTGTTTATTTTCATCAAGAACCTATTTCCTTTGCTTGTTTATGAGAATATGATATGAAATATTGAAGCTATATAAAAATAAAAATGTATGATACCTATTTGTCATCCATTCACCTGTGAAATTACCATAGTAGACATAGGTCTGGTTTAGCATGACTCAACACACCCATGTTGGCTGTTATCCCTGCCCTTTTACTCTACTTGATACCTACAAGGAAAACTTAATTATGTGTTTCAGATTTATTCTTCAGAAAGTGAAAACAAGCTACCTATGGTTCCATAGCTCCACCCCCCCCATTTTTTAAAATAGGTCTTGTATTTGCCCTTTTCTAGTGCTGTACATACCTCACCTACCTTCTCTGAGATTTCAAAAAAAGCACCTGATGTCCACTTTTCCAGACCAGTTGCTTTACATAGACATGTGTTCCCTCCTGTGTGTTCATCCTTCAGCAATTCCTCCTGACTGCAGCTCAACATAGAAAAGCCTCTTTTCTAGAGCCTTTTCCTATCCCCTGTATTAAATCCACTCTAAGAAAGAAAGGAATTTTAAGTTTTAATGCTTAGAATCTCTTATAACTCAGATAAAGTCTTGTCCAAGGAAAACACTACAAATTAGGAAACAAACAAAGAAAGATGCCTGCAGTCATGTTACTTAAGCAGACACAGAATACCATGGTTATCTCTAAATGCACTTTGATGCTTTTGGATTGGTTTGCATCTGATCACTTCCAATTCATATTCCATTTAAAAGTAAGGCTAGTATTTACATTTAACATGGAACTTTTTATGTCTTTTTGGACAGTGGTTTTTCTACAATAGTCCTTCTCTAAATTAACTATTCAGTCCTGCAAAATTTTCCTTGGTGAGCTGCCCCTAATCTCATTAAGATACCACTGCCTCCAACAAGGCATTTTCCCCTGAGTTAGTGGTTGAGAAATTTGGCCCCAGATAGAAAAGATCACTGGAAGCATAGCTGCAGCCTGCTGTTTGTGCTGGCCCTGCTTTTACATTCTTCCACTCTGTGTATTTTTGGGCTTGAGTTTTAGCTATTTGTTATCAAAATATAACTTTCAGTACCTAGCTACGTTCAAAATCATGGTTTGCTGAGGAAATTGTTCATTACAGTCATCTAAGGCTTTTACTTCAGCTGCTTTTAAACAAAGTGTACAGGAGTGAGTTGTGTGGTGCTTTTCTACTAGGAAAAGAAGTATTTAAGTGTTCTGGTATTATTCCACTGCCACCTGAGAATATATATATCACTTTTTCCTAGTTAAATACAACTTGTTAACTTCCAATGACAAACCTCATCCTGGCAACATCGAAACATTTACTTTATATTTTGGTGACTGTTTATAACTTTAAGAGCCTGTGACCACATATTTCCTTAATCAATCATCACCTGCAGTGGATGGTTAACATTTACATTTGGGTAGTGTTATGGCAGTGCTAACAGCTCACTGACAGACAGCCAGGTGCACATCAGAGCACACAGCCCCAATCCTGTCAGTCTTGCAGGGCCAAACATGAAAAAATGGCCCCAGTCACTCCTTCAGTGAGTATTTACGTGGTGCCTGGATGTCCATCTAGCATGTTCTGGGAAGCATTATTCCGTGGGAAGGTCTCTTATCAGAAAGGTCAGGCAACACCTGCCTCTATGAGTCCCAAGGGTACCACATTGCTCAGTGTCACCTCTGAGTCAGGACACATGCCTGGGAACGTTAGTGGAGAAAACTTGGATGCCTGTAGGGATGAGACCTTCAGTGCTAACCAGCAGGGAAGCAGGGCTTTCTATTGTATTCATGAGGATGAAAAACAAAAAGTAGCCTGAGGATCAAGAAACAGGTGGAACTCAATTTCTGTCAAACAGCAGGGTTTCCTCTGTCCTGAAACTGTCGCACTGCAGTTCCCCTTTAAAAGAAAATTTTAAAATGGATCATAATTTTCTGTGTTACCCGTCCTCCTTCTCAGTACAAGGAAACTTTGTCTCTTGAAATCCCCAAAGGTCTGGAGATGTTTGGTGGGAATAAATAAGTGTTGTGGCTTTTTGTTTGCTAGTATTCCCAGTGCAAGGACAAGGTTAAACAGCTGGAGAAAAACTATGGTGATGCCACAAGTGAGAGTAGAAAGCAAGATATGGGAGGGAAGGACCCATCTCCACCTGAGCTGCTAAAAAGGATTGAACAGGTAATGTCACTTCTCACATCACAAGCTATCCTGCTGTGCTTGACCTCTTTCAGAAAATGCAAATGGTGTCTTTTATTTTTAAAATAAACTTTCTGAAAGAGGAATTAAAGCAATTATGATTGGTTATTGTGAACTCCAGCCCAGTGTGTGCTTTCCAGGTCAACTGGACCTGGGACATTTTGATTTCTTCCAGCAGAGGCTGGGGAGGGGGAGCTCTGTGAGGTACCCCTGGCTCTGCAGCATCCTCTGCTGACCACTCCATTCACACCCCTGTCACTGGAGTGCAGACCCACCTCACTAGGGGAAGGCACAGCAAGGCAGATAAATGCAGAGTAATGAACTGCTAACAAACAGGTTTGTCAGTCTTTGGTGACTGGCCATGAGCAGGAGGCAGACCTGTCAGCCTCTTAACAAAATCTGCCTGTGTGGCACAAACACTGCCCCGTGTCAGGGCAGGGCTCTACTGATTTGCTTTTCTGCCAAACAAGAAGCCACCAAACAGAGCTTGGTGGAAGCAGCAGCCAGGCCAGCCCAGCAGCTGACACATGACTGCAGCACTGCTGGTGACTACTCCAAGAGACTTCAAAGGGAAGTATTAGGTCCAATGGAAAGCCAGTTTCAGAGCCCTCTGTATGGGGGGAAGAAGGTAATGGCATTTTCTTATATAGTTTTGTCTGTCCCATTTATAGAAGCACAAAACTCCTCCCGCTGTGTTCAGTGTTTGGAGGGGATTTGCAAAGGGCTCTGAAGGTGTGAGGGCAGTAGCAGCAAGCTCAGAGCAAACCTCCAAGTCCTTCTTTTGAAATTCAGTTTGTAAAGACAAACCCTGAACACAGCTGCTTGAATTACCTGAGCTTGCTTTACTGTCCCCTATTCCTTGACAGGAGGGAGCTCTGCATTGCTGAGCAGGCCACAACACAGCCTGTTATCATCAACATGCACATTAAAAAGAAGGGTTTCTTGGAGTTATAAGGTTAAATGTCTATTTCAATCTCCTTGGGATATAAAGTCATTGTAGTTGTAATTTGTTTATGGAGCCCATATTTTTTTTAATATGAGGAGGGAAAAAGTATTTAAAGCAAGAGCTGAAACCTTCCGTTAGGGTGTGACTCAAGGAACCAGAAGATTTTAAAAAAAAAAACCCAACTAGAAAAAACCCTACCGCTTTCAAGAAAATCACAGCAACACAGTAACAGTGGTGTAACCCCTGCCCCCAAAAGGACCTGGTCTGATATGGAAGAATTGTACAACTGACAGTAACCAACTGAACCAATTTAGGCCTGATCCTTGGCAGAGAGGCTGTAAGTTTTGAGAAAACTGATGGTGAAGATGTTTGTTTATGGCTGTTCACCGGTATTGTTTCAGCAGCTCAAGGCGATCACAGAACACTTTGTGCCACACCTTCCCCTGTCCTTTCCTTACACTGTGTCCTCCTCCTTGCTGCAGATAGAGGCAGAGCTCATGGAAAAGGAGCAGAGATTGCTGAAGATAGATTTTCTCTGCGAGAGCATTTCCGATCTGACGGACGGAATCCGTGGCCTGGCAGAGAATGGCAAGCAGCACATACTGCTGTTCGCTAAGAGGGTAAGAAGAGCACTGCACGCTCTGCTCGCCAGCTTGTACAAAATGAAACTGTATCTGGGCAAGAGGTACACTTGCAAATTACAAAAGTGGCTGGAAATGTTGATAGGCAAATCATAAGTTAGTCTTTAGAAATTACAGACATGAATAGTAACAATACCACAGATAAACCAAAACCATTAGGCGAATGTCCTTTCTTTTAAAAAGATGGTACCTTTCACCAAAACACAGGATTAGTTCTTTTTGAAGTAGATGCTTAGAAACTTTGTAGGATCCCCCTTTTGCAAATGCACTTAGCAGCCTTTCCACAACAAACATATCAAAGGCTAAAAGAAATAAAGGGAAAAAAAGAATTAAAGGAAGGCCAGGTAAATCCTACTCTAACATACAAAAATATGAACTTGGTATCTGGCTCTAAGTTCCTTTGATATTTAGGTAGGGAAAATCACACAAGAAACATCATTTCCAATACAGGGTTTTTCATAAAATTATAGCTATTTCTTTTAAGTGCCAGTAACATTGCTTGGGAAAGACCAAAAATGCTCCCAGCTTCCATATTCCTAATGAAAAAGCTGCAAATTGAGCAGAGTTGAGGGAAACGCAGAAAAAAAAGCGAAGTAATTAATGTAAACCAAGGCCAGGGTGGACTTTTTTTCTCTTAGATGTTAGGTTTGGCACACATAAAAGCTTAAAAACGATTTTCATAATAAATCTTTAATTTTACACAAAGAAACATGGATGTTAAGTGTGTTTGTGAAATGATGGCCATGGGCTAATAAACTGCTGTAAGAAAGGCAGTGTGCCAAAAGTTGCATTCACAAATGCTCTGACTCTCCCAATTCCCTGTTAGTCACTTAAAGATTATTTAAGTTTTGTTGCTTTTTTCAAAATCATCTTCAGTGAGACTCAAGGATTCCTTTTCTGTTCATCCCCCTTCCAAGGATAATGTCAGAACCCACAGCCCTTGCATCAGCAATATCACTCAATTATCTCACAGGAATTGGGCTTATTCCAGCTTTATTACAAAGTTATTTGTGCATGAACTCAAAGAGAATTGGGATCCCAGGCCTTTGAGGGCTGGGGGAGTTTTGCTGTCCAGCTGAAAAGGACAAGAAGCAAAGAGAAATGTGCTTTTCTTTTCTTGTATTGGAGTAAATGTGACTTCTTGAGCAGCCAATTTTCTTTGGTTCTAAGTGATCATAGAAGTTAAGTAATTTTCAAGTATTGAAATGCTATTTAAAACCTTGTCAAGTTGGACTTATTTTCATGTGCCTAATGCTGACCCAAGTGTCATGCCCAGCCAGTACCTAGAGAGAAGGCCCAACTACAATGCAGCTGTTTTGCATTCCAGACCAACGAACTGCAGAGGAAGATAAGTGACAAAACCAAGGAGATGAGGGCTCTTTTTGCAGAGCTGTCCATGAAGCAAACACTTGCCATTAAACTCCAGCGGGAAGTCAGAGACAAAGAACGATTTGTGATGACTGCCTCATTGAGGATAAGTCGAGGCCTTCCCCCTCCTAATAAAAGACAATGGCTGAAGATCCAACGCAATAAGAAGATGCAAAAAGCAGCAGCTGAAGCCAGAGCTAAAGTAAGTTTTTGTCATACATTACAGCACTCCAAGAGTCAGTGTAGATGATGGTACAGACAAAAACCACTACAAAAGTAGTTCTGTGGAGTTTTAACACTAGTCTGGCAACACTGCTTAGAGCTGGTCACTGAATCTTAAGGAGATCATATGCTAAAAGCCTCATCTTTGAATGCAGTAAAACCTCAAATTTAAAGTAGTTTGTGTGACCATGCTGTGGCTGAAGGGCAGGGCAGCCATCTGTGGAATACCACTTTTCATTGGATTTCAAGGTAAAGCTGCAAAAGGTGGGGTGTGGGGTTCAGGAGAAGTAAGTTTAGCGTCTCCCACATATAAGATGGAATGGGCATTAGATCAGAAGTGTTGCGGAGGCTCGGGTCAATCACACGCAGACCAATGTGATCAGGTGAAAGCCGATTATTACACATCAGAAGGCTACTTATATACATTTTCTACTTCTCTACATCCAAGCAGTAGATTGGTTACTGGCTACTTGTTTACACATCTAAACGAATCACTTAGAGCAATGGTAAGCTATCATACAAACGCTGCTTCTGCTGGCTCTGCTCCTTTAAGATTCTTACTTGCTGTTCACACACTCCTTGTTTACATTCTTGGAATTGTCCACACTTGGTAGCTAATTAGCCACAGCTGCATTTCAAGGACACATTTACCTTCTTGCTTATCCTGCTCAGCTAAGCTAAGGCTGGACTGTGCACCTCTGTGTTAAGAATCCCACAACACAGAAGCAGCAAGAAATCAGATTGCTGGGCAAGACACTGAAGGTAGGCAGGGCAGCATGGCAAATACTACTTCAAACCCTACCCTGCTGGACACTACCTCTGTCCTTGAGATGGTCAGTGATCCCAGAGCAGAGAGCTCCTACAAAATAATAATGGTTTAGAATAAGAAACTTCAGTCATGAAACATCTTCTCAAGCTGTGACTCAAGTTTCCTTTCAGTGCTGCGGATTAAGGCCCACTCTAGTAACTGTAATCAGGAACAGAATTGTTCCTTAGATGTTCTGTGCACAATTATTACACCTTTTAAAAGTTCATCTAATCTGTTTTCTTGACAAATAACGAAAGCATGACAGGCTCAAACTGTCTATTATTTAAAAGGACAAACTCAACATCTACATGGTCAAACCTCATGCTTTCCTTTCAATATTCCTTCAGCTTTCCTGCCTTGACAGGGATTATAGTGTTTCCTTTGTCACGGGTTCTGTACGTTGGCTTGGGAGAGCACTGGAGTTTTAAAGCACACAACCCCTATGTGACCAAGCTGTGCTTCTCTACAGCACCATGCAGAGGAGGAACGAGGTGCAGTGCCTGGCCATGCACAAACTATCCCCAAGGAGAAGAGGATCCCACTGCAGCGGCTCCACACGGCTCCCCCCAGAACAAGTGAGCCCAGTTCGAGTCAGAGACATTTCAAAAAGCCAACGGCAAAGTCATCTGAAATGTGAACACCTGAAGCAGGAGAGACCATTAGCAGCTGCTGGATCCCAAGAGTCAGCATCATTTACACTGCACTGAAGGAAGATCTGTTGGTGTTCAGCCAAACTCCATACTGAAAACAAAATGCACAGCTAACTAGTTGGTGACCAAAGTCCCTTCTCCTGGTATCCCAAATGCCATGCAGTATTTCCAAGTGTTAAGAAAAGTGAGTGGTCCTCATGCTATACTTTTTTTTTCCAGGTAAAGTTTTATTGCATCTGAAGATATAATACTTTCTATTAAAAAGAAAAGGCTAGAAAATATTCTCCTGTTATTAATATAATACAAAGTGGCCAACACTTATACATCAACATGGTTTTCTGCAGTCTGGGACTGGAGTTTACACTTGGCCAAAGAAATTCTAAGTATATTGAGAAAAATATTCCTTCCCACTATGCAGTCACTGAGAAAGCTAGAGCTTCACTGATGGCAATGACAAGGGAGTAACCATGAACTTGCAAAGTCACTCCCAGGAACTGGACCTGTTTATTTCACTGGTAAGGATCAGGGAGCATCAATGGACACTACTCAGAGAAAATATCAGAGGTTGTTTTGAAAACCTTTTGAATATATCAAATTTTAATGAGTTTCTCTAGTTTAATGGTCTGGAATTTTGTAGAGTTTTTGTAAAATCAAAAAAAGGCTGCAGAAACCCTGCATGGCACAATTTTGCAATTTTCTCTCTGTAGCAAATTGCTATTACCATTTTAAGTTAATGTCACAGTTCAGAACTTAAAGCAAAAGAACAAACAATACTGGCTCAGTTACATACAAACAGAAGTTGAAAACAAAAGAAAAACAGCCTGTCTAATTTCTTTCTGAAGCTGAGGTTTGAACTGTAACACTAGAAGCTGTAAGAAAGAATTATGTAAAACTCTGTCCAAGCCACTGTTAGGATCAACTTCTAAAGCTTTTTTCTTATCATGTATTGCTCACAATATATTATACATATCTTTAAAAAACAAACAAACAAAACAAAACCCCACAAACAAACAAACCCTAACAAAATCTGTCACATGCACTTTAAGGAGATTATATTGTGCTAATTACAAAACTGAAAATATTAGAATGCAGCTCCAGAAGCAGAAGTACCATACGGTAATTGATACCACCACAAAGAATGAATACCTCCTTACTCATGCCTGACATTAAAAGTAATTTGTTATTCTCACCTGCTTTACACAATCACACCAAGAAATCCTTTTATTAATCCAAGTAAACAGTTACTGGTTCTTGTTACTGTACAACTGGATTGCCTTTTCCAGCATTGTCTTGCTAAAAGAAGTGACATTTATACCAATTTTCACAGCATGTTTTGATACCCGCTGTTGTTCCACTTGTTTGACCACTTCGAAATGAAACCATATATATTTCAGAAACCAGAGTATGAAACCAGATATACTTCAAACCTGGGGTTATGTCAAATGCATTTCTCTAGGATTTATCTAGAAGTCAGTAATTTCAACCTTAGTATGTTGGACCAAACACTGTTTTGAGTAGCTCGTGTCCATACTGGCATCTACCCAAAACTGCAGGTTATTTGGGAAATAACATCACATTTAAATGAATGCTTTTACATAGGCACCACAGTTTGACAGCCTTCTTCAACAGCAGGTTATTTCAGGAATATTTGAGACCCAGAAGGGTCATAGTGTGCTTGAGTGCGGTTTCCTCTACAAATCTTGCGTTTACATGGTCTTGTTTTTCATATGGATGCACACCTAGAAAAAGATAGTGGGGAAGTATTTACAAAATTGTACATATTCCTGTACACTTAAGAGTCCTGCAGTCTATTAAACATCTTCACCTACAATACCAAAAGAAAAGGGGTCATAGAACTGTGGCTTCATGTACCCAAAATACCTACAGCTTTCAGTGATGCCCTTTGGATGCTCATCCACAGCAAAAGCTGTCCTATTAGTGGAATGTAAGTAAATTATATCCCACACAGAGGAAAGACTCCCTGGAGGCTGGACTTGCAAACCAATTCTATGCTGGAGATCCAAACCCAGATTGAAGCACAGGGACTGTGTTAGTGCATGAAATGGCCCAGGGCACATGCTCATATACTGCTGCATGGTTTAACTCTTTTTTCTCCCCAAATAGGATGATACACGTACATGGAGAATCTTGGCCCCAACACTTTCCATTCAGCAGAAAGATGGCCAAACCTATGCGTTCTGACATCACCGGCATTTTAATAACTCAGTTATGTCAGTATAGGGAGGATACATCTGAGTGAGCATCAAAGGGTAATGATGACTTGTCTTCCAAAGTACAGAATTAACATTACCTTGATTCTCTATCTCTGCCAATATATTAGTCAGGTAGTTCAGTGGCAAAAACTCCACGGGGACTGAGAGTCTCTCAGGGATAGGCCTGCTGCACTGTAAGGGAGAATATTTCAGGTTAGTTCACAAAGTCATACAGTACCAAGGTTCAGTGTTTCTTCAGTGTGTTATAGTCTACAGAAAGCCCAGGAATCTCAACACTGTCAAAGCATAAGTTTTTTAAACATGGACTCTGTGCTCTTACCTGACTGTTTCCCAGCTTCTCGAGCAAAAGTTTCACATATTTCCGTGCAATTAAATTTGCATTTATCGGATGATTCCAGTACTGGCGGACCTTTTGACCAAGAGCCTAATAAACAAAAAAAAACCCCAAAAACCTGAGAACATAAACATGGGACAGTGGAAACTTAAAAAGAGGAAAACTGAGAAGAAAACTGACACAAAATCCACACTGTAATGCAGATGTGCTTTGCTTCCAGACCCTGATGACAGAGGCTAAGAGGTCATCGTGTTTAGCCATGGAGCCTTCCTTTTGTAGCCAGTAAATAAGAGATCACAATATGCTCCCAAAATGGGGGAAATCAAAACCTCATTGCTCAGTCCTCACTTCAATTGGTCTGTCCCAGTGCCACTGTCCCACTTGGCATGTGTACTTAAGTATCAATTGAGGTTTAAAATGACCATTTATCCTTTACTATGACTGATTTGAATCTATTCTTCCCCCAAAGAATAATGGAGATGCCCCACTCCTCAAGGCTTCTTCAGGACAGGGCTTCTCCCAGGCTCAGTCTAAGGAACATTAGACAAGCCAAATGCTGGCATGGAAAGATACTGGGAACAGAACTTTGGATCCCATTATTCAGGTCATCATCCTGGAAACTGATAGCATTGACTCACATTCCTAGAGCCAGAGATTCAAAACCAGGTTTCCCAAAGCTTCCAATCCCAACCAATAAGCAAAAGAATAGGAATGCACTGTGAAATTAGCTCCACCTTCTGCTATTCTCCCTGCCCCTCCCCTTCAGCTGTACTGCAATGCAGACAGCTGTTCATTTTAGTAAATGCTGTACAGTTTAATGGTGCTTAAATCCTTGCTTCTATTGGAACTGAAGTCATCCACTGCATGTAACCTGCTCAAAATAGTCTGAGTCACCCCAAAGTGACCTTTTTGGCAAACAGACTATTCCCTGCATTTTTTCCCAAAGCTGTAAATAGATACAATAAAGCACTGAGTCTACTGTGCACAGCTAGCAGTAGCTGTTCCCTAAATCTCTCCCAGCTCAGCCCTTCACGTCAGAGCGTGGTTGGAATGGAGTTCCCCACCCACCAGGCCCAGGGCTGGCAGCTCAGGGGCCCCATGCTGACCCCAGCTCACCAGCCCTGGCCCCAAACAAGACACAGAGGACAAAGAATATCCTGTGGAGTTCTCCTCCTCTACCCCTTCTCAAAACTGCTGCCAAATAAAGAAGCCTTTGTTGGAGGAAAACCCAGGCAGTGCTTTTGGCCATTTGAACTATAAGTGACAGCACATAATGAGCAAACAATGGGCAACTTATGTGGAGAAAAGCCTGTTCTGCAGTGAGGCATTCCCCGAGGGGGATCCCTGGTGTTCCTCTGCTCCCTGCCATCTTGTGCTTCCCCTGGAGTCCTGTGCTGTGCAGTAAGAGCAAAAGGGAAGAAGGAGAAGTGCACCTCCCATTCTGCTGGAACTTTTTATGGAGGACCAGTAATCGGCTCTAGCCTGTGGCTACACAAGTCACCTTGTCAGTGGGTGAGACTGTGAGGTTTAACTGAGGGGAGATCTTGTCATTCATCCCTGTCACAGAGCTGTGGTACAATACAATTCTACAACTTTTACTGTACCATCTTTTGAACATGTTTTTTGAAGTGTACAGAACCAAATGCAGAGGTCACAAGCTAGAAGGGCTCTGTGGATGCTAAAAACCACACACAAAACCCCTATAGCTCCCTTTTAAACCTGATTAAACCCCCATTTCTTTATGCAGATGAGTACTCAGCAGAGTAGTCAGTGTCAGTCTTGTTGACTCCTGTAGGGTACTGGAGACTGTAAAACACTATGGACAAATCTATAATTTAAGTTATCAAGGTATCCTACAGACCAGGAGCAGCAGATGGAGAAACTGTGGATGTTCTGGTTATATTTGAATCAGGTTCTATTTGAATTACAGCTAAATCTTTCATTGGTTTGACCCTATGCACAAGGAGGAATTTCCTATCAATTCCAACAGATGAGAAATTACACCCAAAGTCATTAGTTACCTCTGGAAGCCTCATGACAATACTAAACTTCAGCTTTTCATTCTGTTCAGTGTCATCCAGATCTACAAGCAACAGAGAAAAAATCAAATCAAACAAACAGTAATCACATAACAAACTCAACTTTCACTGAAGACATTCTGAATAAACATCACCTTCTTAGTGAAATGAAAATTTCAATTTAAAGTAAGGACTATTATTTACATTATACTACATAAATAAGGGCTGTTATTTATATTTATATAATTTATACAAATATATTTCTGTATATTCATACATAATTTAACCATTTTAGGTAACAATTTATACAGTAATTCAAGTGTACTTTGACTAAGTACAACTCCCCAAGCTTATAATATTTCATTTACCAACACCAGGCACAGATTGATACAGCATATTCTGTTGTCCCTTTTCTTGGACACTGGAGAAGTAGCACACCACTGGGCACACTCTGGCTCATGCTGACCAGCACCCCCAGGTCCTTTTCCCCCGGGCAGCTCTGCAGCCACTCTGCCCCAGCCTGTGGCACTGCCTAGGGTTGCTGTGGCCCAGGTTCAGGACCAGCACTCAGCATTGTTGAACCTCACCCCATTGGCCTCAGCTCATCAATCCTGTCCAGATCCCTCTGCAGAGCCTTCCTGCCCTCCAGCAAAGAACACTCCCACCCAGCTTGGTGTCATCTGCAAACTGACTGAGGGGACACTCGATCCCCTTGTCCTGGCCGTTGATAACGATATTAAACAGGCCTGGCCCAGTACTGAGCTCTGGGGAACCCCCCCGGTGACAGCTGCCAGCAGGATGTAACTCCATTCCCCTCCCCTCTCTGGGCCCAGCTGTCCAGCCAGTTTTACACGCAGTGAGCAGTGCTGCCATCCAGGCTGTGATCAGCCAGTTTCTCCAGGAGAATGCTGTGGGAAATGGTGTCAAAGGCTTTACTACAGTCCAGGTAGACAACACCCAGAGCCCTTCCCTCATCCTGTGTGTGGGTCACCTGGGCATGGAAGGAGATGAGGTTGGTCAAGCAGGACCTGCCATTCACAAAGCCATGTTGGCTGGGCCTGATCCCCTGGTTGTTCTGCATGTGTCCTGTGACAGCACTTGAGATTATTTGCTCCATAACCTCCTCTGACTCTGAGATCAGACTGTATGTTCCTCTTGTTCCAAACATAAAGCAGAAGCTGAGGGCTGGATAGCAGACTAACCTCCTCACACACAGGTGTGCACTTTCACAGAGTCACAGAAATTCCCCAACAAATCCTATGAAGATCTTTAGTATTTGCTTTTCTAAGAAGTCTCAAGTGGAAAAACTACAAACTCAAATTCTCGTCACACAGATACTTCTTTATGTGCTGTGGTAAAGCCAATCACAGAGCCTGAGCCCTAACTTTCTCCTTTCAGGTAGGCAACACCATCAGCTCCAGCCCTCACTGAAACAACACTCTGAGAAGAGCTGAGCGCCCTGGGCAATAAAACCTATGTCCGAGGTGAGTGGCTCGAAGTACAACACTCCCAATTAGGTGGCTGGTAACAAATGAAGCACGATGTTCACTGTACCTTTCAGCAATTTCCTGACACACGTTTCTGTCAATTGCAAGACCCCATTGTCAATATAGTGCAGGAGGGTATGCAGAGGAAGACATCGAACACCAAGACCCAGGTGCAGAGTGTGAAAACCTGGGAAAGAGACAAACTTGTTTGGTACAATATGTATTTTTTTCTAATTCTCTATTAGAGACTGGCATTACTCTAGCTAAAGCCATCACTTAAATTTTCTTGGGTTCTGATTGTTTCTCGTTGCTGGGGAAATCAATTTATCAAGTCATGTAGTCTTATTTAGACATCCTTTAAGTCCTCTCAAGTATAATCTTGTCAGAAAGAAAGCTAAGGGGACTGAAAACAGTCATAAAAGTCATACACGGTCACTAAACATCTCTAAGCTGTTGCCTTATATATCTGAATTGTTCTACACATTTGTCTTTTATCTCCCTCTCTCCTCCTAATTAATCAAAACCTGAGGGCTCACCACCCTCAGGAAGTTGCTGCCACCCACACACTCCCACAAGCAGCAACATTTCAGCTTCTCCTTTAACATAACACGGTCTTGTTTATCATGTAACATTACTGTGTGGCAGCATTTGTGCCCAGACTGAGGAACAGACTCATACCACAAGCAGTTTCAAAAACCAAAGACAGATGAGAAAATACAAACCAGAAAGATTCAAACAGAATTGGAAAGCATTAAGATGTTAAGATGTCAAGATGTCTTTCCCTAACAAAAATAAGCAAGTGCTTTGAAAACACTGTAAACAATTATGAGGAGCTCTATGAAATAGAAGTCTACTATCAAGATCAGCTTTTCCATCAAGGCTGGAGATAATCCCTTCAGGATAAAACTGAAAATTATTATCAGGGAAACAGCAGGAGAAAAAACACTATTTGCTACAGGATAGGATTTTTCCTTGTAGCTCTTGACACTTAAGTCCAGTTTTCTAAAAATATAAGTAAAAAGAATCTAGATCTTAATTCTAAGATAAGACTGCACCCAAGCATTCCACTGGAAACCTCTGTTTTATTTTCTCTGTTTCTAGTAAATATTTAGGTTTGCTTAATTTCACTTGTACAGGTTTATCAAGGGCTTTCCCCTCTATAACTGACTTGAATAGATGTCAATATTGCCAAAGCTAACTTGACACATGTGCTGCAACCACTGCTCTGCTGGGAGGAATTTATAGCATTGCTCTCCTCACTTATGACTAAAAGAGAAAAACACAGAACTTACCAGGAGGTAAAGGCATGCACATGCCATTTGCTGCTTCCAGAATCCGACTCATGATGTGGAACACTGCAAACTCTCCTGCACTTCCTCTCTCATCACTGTAGTTAACAAAGTAGCAACACATTAAGAACCCAAGGCACCCACACTGCTCTGGAGAGAGGGTTGATTTGCCACACTGGGTGTGCCCTGAATGCTTGCTTTTGGGATGAAGCACCAGGGGATGCTGCCTTGTTGACTGAGGTGTCTCGCCCAGCACCTGCTGCCCAGTGCTGCAGACACACACAGTCTCTGTGGTGTCCCCGTCTCCTCCCGCCACTGCTGCACACCTACAATCTCAGCAGTACCTGCGATCAGCAGCAACAGGTGCAAGAGTGCCGCTGTAAGTGACCTGGCTTTTACAGGTGTTTAACACCCACTACCCAGCGAAGGACCACTCCAAACTCATCAGCTTTGAACTCCAGCCATAACACTGCCTGTGTGGTTCATATTCACACTGGCCTAGGGATGGCCAGCAGGATCCTTAGGAAGAGTAAGTGAGAGTCACGTTGGCATTGACAGCAGCATAAGCTCTGACTGTTCAAAGGAGTACGACTGTTGAAGACCAAAATCATTATGCCCATATTTTAAAAGGCAGGCTGAAAACTTTAACAAATCACTTGCTCACAAGCAGAAGACACAGGAATGAAGCTGGTATCTCCTCCAAACTTCTTTCATTATTCGATGCACCAGATTCAGCTAAAACAAAAAAGAGAAGACTGGATGTTTCCAGGAGCCTGTGTACAGCAGGCCCTTGGCCTTCATTCATTCCACACATCAGTTTATGTCATAAACTTCTCATGGGACTCCTACTAAGTTGTCATTTTTTCCCCTTAGAGCCTTAAAATGTAAAGTTCTTAAAATTTGAACTGTAATGGAATTGCCCTATTCCAGAAGTTTAAAGTGCTTTCAGCTCATCAAAGCATCATGCAAGACATATAGGAACTTAACACATTGTACATCTTGGAGATAACTGATCTCATGCTCTTGTATCAAATTCTCAAAGATGTGTTTGCCATGAAAGCAAAAACAGCATGTCCAAGTGGCTGAGCATTTGGCAAGAAACAGTGCCAAGGGATCAGCAGGAGTGGATAACGTTGAAGACAGTGGAATGCTCAGTTTTCCAAGAAAAGTCTGCAGGAGGAATCACAGATCTAGTCCTGGCAAGGAGGAAAGATGAGACAAGCAAATGCCCCTCCTCATCTATTGAGTTTCCTTTTAGTCCCCAGTGAAGTGAAACAATCCCTTGGCCCAAGTTGCTGTTCTTTGTCCTCCCAAACTGACGTCCGTCACACAAAGTCAGCATATACCAAAGCCACAAGCCCTGTTCTCACTTGGGCCATTTCAGCTTCTGCAGCTGAAAGAGAAACCACGCATGAAAGAGCTGAAATAACTTCCTCATGGTTGTCACGTGTAACCTTTTCCACATCTCAGTAACACAACTGAGACATTTCCTCTGCGCCTTTTATCTCTGGCCCTCAAGCACAGTAATCATTCAGTCCCAGGAAGCTCAGGAAACAAGTCTGACCCCTGTTCTGCAAAGAGGTGTCACAAGAAGTTAGGAACCCTTTTCCTCCCTCCAGATGGTCAGAATTCAGGAATGCTTTTTCCCCACTCTCTTTCCTCCTCATAAGCTTTGCCCTCTTCGATGTCTGACTCATCACAGGCTCTGAGCAAGAGAGAAACAGGACACACAGGAGAGGTCCATTTGCAAAGGCTAGAACTGGAATATTCATCTTCAGAAATGTTCCTGAATGTTTCTCTGCACCTTGGCCAGAAAGCTCTACAAGGTGGCACCTTTTTGTTTCACCACCACTTGAGCCACGCTTGCACAGCTCCCTGACAAAAATAATTACCTAATACTTGCCATCTCCATACAGATGCAGTGGAAAGATCCAATTTAATCTTTCTGGAGTATAGCAAGTTTTCTAGGAAATGAGTGATTTTCAGTTTCCAGAGAAGGGTCACAAGAACCACACCTAGTGCTGGAATGAATTTCACCTCTAGCCAGCACAGAGGGTGCAGCTAAGGCCTCTGCATCAGGAGCTGCAGCTGGATCTGAACGATCAGTGTTGAAGTGAAGGAAGGTTCTTACAAGCTCCAAAATCACCAACTACTATTTGTGCAACACAAACAGTTTTCAAGAGAATGCTACTCCAGAATGAATATTTTTTGCTTAACAACACAGCAAACCGTACAGCTTTCACAGGGCACAGAAAGCTAACAACTTCTTAAGTCACAGTCATCCAAGCTATCCTAACATACTTGAATCTTAAATACACGAATGTCTGTGATGTGACACCCTCACCAACAACACAACTCACTTTGGAGATCAATATCTACCCTTGACATTGTAAAAAATACACACAGAAAGATAAGCCCTGTCACAAACATTTTTTTCAGAATATAGCTCACAGGATAATGTGCATGAGAGAAAGGCAACATTATCTGTCTGATGGAAGGAGCACAGGCAGCTTCCTGTCCAAGGTTAGCAGTGGGTGTCTGGGGGAGCCAAGTTAAGAGCTACATCCGTACCAGGCAAGGCCATTTTTCACTGAGTAACAAAGATACACAATATGAAGGTTTTTGGGGCACATGAAGCCATTTCCCTTGGAGTGCTCTAAACTAATGACAGAACACACAGCCAACAGCAAGACAGCACATGCAGGAGGGCCTTGGCTGACACTGCTGTCACCTTGTCTTGAAACATCTGCAGTTACAGGAAATGGCACCAAGGAAACTAAAGTTCCACTAAAGTAATTGGGAAGCACAAGTGCTCAGCTCCTGTGGCTGTTTCTACAGGAAAGACTTCAAAGCAGTAAAAGAAAAGAACCAGGAGCAAAGGAGAAAAGGGAGTGAGAGAAGGTCTTGCTGTCTTCCAGATCCCCTCCTTTGAAGGGAATATATGATGCAGTTCTCCCCCTGAGGAATCTCAAATCAAATGGTGTCTGTCTTCTATTCCTCTGCAGCTGAGCCCACATCAGATGACAGCTGGCCACAGACACCAGGGTAAAACGGGCAGTTACTGCAGTGACTTGCAGAGAAATTTCACCAGTTTATTCAGGTCTGCCTCTTTCCTGTGCCAGAGGCTGCCTGCTCACCCTGCCTCCCCTTCCGCTTGCTGTCAGGGCAGCAAATGTCACACTGCTTCTGTAAGTTATTTCTCCACTTTCCTGCCTCACTGAAATGAAAAGAGTGAGAGAAACAGATATGGAGTAAAGCTAAGACATAGTGATTGCAGAGGAGAGAGCCTATGGACATACAACAACTACTGCAGGTGAGGTGGCACAAGGACCTCATAAGAACCAGGCACGCTCCAGCTCTGCAGAGCTCCCCAGCAAACAAGGAATTCCCGCCGAGGTGTGAGATTCACACTTCCCCACATTACTTCTCTCTACACAAATACACACAGTTCTCTGACAGCCACCAGCCCTAGCCTATTGGTTCACAAGAAACTCTCAATTCTCACAAGTCTTGGCTACTCTGACTTCTGCTGCAATTGATTTACACAGTGACTACACACCACAGAGCCTGTTCTCAGCCACTCCTGGGCTCCTGAATGTAATGCAAAATAGTTTCTGAAAGCAAAGAGACAAATTTCAGGTCTCTTCCTGTTTCACTAGTTTCAATAGCTCTGCTACTCGCTGCTGATGCTACAGAGAACTGTGGGAAGACTCAAACCAGTTCATTCCCCTGAAGAACTCTGAAACATTTAGGATATGGAAAGGTTTAAGATATAAGAGTTTCTGATTAGGACGAGGGGAAACACAAGTTTAACAATGAAGCAACTTCTAACAGTATCTAAGATACATCAGCAGAAAACAGAATCCATTTTCAGAGGCACATTATCTTTGTTTATAGTAGCTTTTCTAAGAATAAGCCTCTCAATTGAGTTGAGAGAATTAGTCCTGAGCATTCACTTGTAGGGAGGGCTGAGATTTGTTTTGCAAGATTTAGTCTACAATAATTTAGCCTTGCAGATCAAGGTTCAATAGATGTTTTCACATTTTTTATCTTAGTTTTAATTAAAAGTGAACAGACTGTTATTTGAAATCCAATGAAAAGAGAATTAATGTTCAACTTTTGCTTTTTTCAGCGCTGTTTTCAGGTACATAACTTAGGTTCATGTTGTACTGTTTCTCTTTTAATCAGCTACTAGTTTTAGTTTCTTTCCTACAAAGGTACATAGAAGTCTGCCAATTACCAGTGAAATTTGTCAAGTTGTCCAAGTGAGGCCTGAAAAGTCAGGAATGGCAGTGAGACTCTAGCAGTTCAGAGAACACCATGACATTGACAGCACAACTGACTCACACAGGACTTCTGAGGAGATGCAGGCATCAATAGCCTTAAGAAAGTTTCCCAAGGTGTTCATCCTTAGAAAACAGCACTGTGAGGAGTTTCTACTGAGCACTGTGGTAGGGATGGCACAAAGAACTGGATTTACAGTTGCCATGCAAACTTCTGAGGACTCTGCATTCTGCACTTACAGGATGTTATCTTGAGACAGACAAAACCAAGTACGTAACTTCCATGCACAACAATTATGGGTGTCACAGCTTTTTTTAAAGGTCTCTTAAGAGGATGAAAGACAGAAAAATGAGAATTTGGAAAGCAAATTTTCACATGCATAGCCCACTGAAGGCACTATGTAGGACTAGTGATGATTTACCCACGTCAGATTGCAGTGACATCTTTTTTCCCTAATTTGTTATTTCCCCTGGTGGCACTTTCATTATTCAAGACCTGCAGCAATGTGCTCGACAGGAAACCAAATGGATCTAAGGGCCATTCTTTAAACTTTCAGGATGAGTTCCCATTTTATTTCTGGCAGCAGAACATATTGTACAAGCTGTAAAGGGAACAGTTTCTTCTGTATTCTGAGTGACTGGCACAGGTCTTTTAATAATATTTAAACAACACTGATTTCTTTTATCAATATATACAATATTAGGCTGAAAAATATGTTTTAACATCTTAAAAACAATCTCTTCCCACCAAGTATATGCTATACACATCTGGTACACACCCAAGGATCTACAGTCCACCAAATACACACTTTCTCATAACAGTGACTACGAAATCAAACTAACCAGGTTTGCAACGTAATCCAAAACTATTTGGTCAATCTTCTTTTTTCCGACATACTGTAGATGTCTCATAAGGTGTTCCTTTAGCTGAGCAACCATCTAGAAAAAAAAGGCCAACAATTCAGTGTCCTTGGGCATCCTCAAAGAGATACAAAAGCTGCAGCAGGTGCAGGGCCTGATCAACAGGCATTGGCTCAATGTTTCCCCATTTAAAAACTCCATTTCAGAGTGAGATCCCAAGCTACAGTACAATCTTGCTAAACTCAGAAGCAGATGTGAATATTCAAAATGGTTACTTGGTGCAAATTCAGTAGAATGAATGCTAAGTTGAACTTCTATTGATACTCAAGAGAAAAAGCTTCCAGTTCTCACACACCTCTCTCTGTCAAGCCAAGGGAGCAGGGTGTAAGAAGGATTTAAATATGAACATTGAACCCTGAGAATATATGCACTTATTACAAACAAATGAACCTGAGAGATTTTATGATAGAGAAAACTAGCACAAGTACAATTTATGGTAGCTGCCAAGAACCTGAGAACCAGAGTGATTAATGGCAATCTCAGGTTAAACATTAATTGTGAAGTCATTAAAATCGGGTGTTTGTTAGCATACAGTTCATGCCACTCCCTACTCTCTCCTTTCTGAAATATTCATTGACCTCATGTAGCTTCAGATTGCAACTCAAGTCCATGCTGGCTCTTACCTGAGAATTACTAAGAAGCTCAGTGAAACTGGAGCAAATAAAAATCTCTGTCTCAAGGAACTCACATGTAGATTAATCTCAGTATGTCAAGACAGCAATACAAGAATGAGGAAGGCATAGGCAAAGGACAGCAGTGACCTGCTTTTTGATTCTGTCTGAACAAACAGAGGGGAAGGAATGTAGAGAAGCTTCAGAGAACGAGAGGCAAAGCTTGGAAACAGGGAGTCAAGACTGCAAAGAAGGAAAATTAGCCTCAGATGTCAAGAGACGGGACAGTGTTGATCTGCTCTTCACAGATTCACTGCTGAGACCTTCGAGTGCATGCCGAAAGGTTAGTTGGTTTTAAAAGTAAAAATAAGAGATAAGCCAAGATGTGTATTTAGACAGAGAGAGAACAGGTAGGGATTTGAGATAGGATTTATTGCCCAGAAGCATATAGACAGTAGATCCTTTAGAGAGATCACTAGCAAAAGCAGTGCAAAAGAAGAAAAGACCTCAGAATGGCCATAGAAGTCACAGAAGTGAAGTAGAAGGAAAAAGAAACAGTAAAAAAGGTGTTAAATTGAGGAGCAAGAAGATCTCTGCTCATCAAATTGAGAAAAGCTGTGTGGAGAAAACTCACGTTTTAAAGACATAAAGTAGTCCAAAAATAACTGACAGATTAAGATGACCCCCCAGTTTCTAGCCAAAGTAGCAGTGGGAAAAAATATTTTGACAAATCGACTTTCCATTGCTGTTTTCCCCCAATGCCTTATGATGACCTGTTAGGATGATAACATGACTATGAACTCTAAAACTTAGGAAATGCCATGTTTGCCCCATAACTACTCCGAGTGAGCTTCCACTCAGCACTGGAATTTAGAAGGTCTGTGGAGACACATCTGTGGAGCCTGTGCGTCCTCTAGTGCACGCTGACAAAAGCACATACCAGTCCCATGAGCAACTGCTGCTGATAATCCTCCTCTTCAAAGAGAGGTACCAGCCTCGCCTCTGAAATAAACAGAGCAAGAACCATTCAAGGACATGACACTACAGAAATATCATGAGAATTTAACCAGCTTCAAAAGTGCTTAGGAACTGACAAGCAAACAGAAGTTGTGGTTTGATCTACCCAGCTACAGAACTAAGATAGTGAAGAATCATGGACTGCAGAAGAGAACTGAGAAATGGAAAATAACCCTTTATCTGCCATCGACTTCTCTTTGATATTTAAGTAAGAGTTATCACAATGTGGTGACTCAAGAGAGCAAAGAGGCACAGAGAACCTTGTGGTAACACCAGTGCTAATGCATGTGCTACTTAGATCTTGTCATTTACAAACAAACAACATATAGCAGCTGCATGGGTTTTCCAAGGAAATGGCTAGACAGACTGTAAACACTCCAGGGAGTCACCTCCCACTGATTCTCTCCCATGGCCTCACTGCTTCTGTTACCCCAATTTGCAGACCACTATGAAAAGAACACGTTTCTAACTAAATGGAAGGAGATTATCATATCTACTGAAATTAATAACCTGTATTGCCTAATCAGTACTGCCTTTCTACTAAAGCAAAGGAAGAAAAACAATCTTCTATTTCATGATATAGATAAAACCAACTCAACATTTTACAGAACCAAGTGCTGAATTCTTACAAAATTTCCACCTAGTTTTGCTTACCTTGAAATATATTTACACCATCACTTAGAAGCACAAAGACCTGTACTGCTTGATTTTAAAGGACTCAAGGACAAATCTACCGGGAAACACTACATTGCTATTTAGAAATTCTCTAGTAACAGTTAAATATCTGACTTCTTTATCAATAAGCATTTTTGAAAACATGAAGCTGAGGTTCACAAGGTTGGTACAAAGTCTCTCAAAGTCAGAGCTCATTGCAATGACTAGCAGTGACACAGATGACTGGTGTTAGGGGTTGGAAATGAGCGCACTGAAAATTGTTGGTAATGAAAGGAGCAAGCAGCACTTAGATCAGCATCATTTCACAGCACACAGTGGTAGGGCACATAGAAGGCACTGACGTGTGAACAGCAGGAACATAATACACTAATAAATTCAGTTTTACTTATTTGTGACAGAGGAACATCACAAAATCTCAGGTGTTTCTGGCCAAAGGAAATTCATTACACCTGGTCTCTCTATACCATGTTTTTGCACCCGCCCTAATCCCCTACACAAGTTCTGATATTGCAAAGGCAGCTGTAAATGGACAAGACTCAACAGTAACACAGTGTCATTGATACTCTGCTCCACAGGAGAAATCCTGAAGAAGATATCCTTGAGCAGACCAAGTTTTACTGCTTATGTTGTTAGATCCAATATGAATTAGGAACTTTATTTTCAAGCATTTCCTAGACAGTACGTGAAACTTTTCTTCTCAAATCCTCAAACTCTTCTGTGCTGAAAACACACAGAGCAATTTATTTTTAGCAAACAACAGCTGGATGGAAATATTCTAATAAACCTAAGCCTTACAGCTAAGGCCTACATCAAGACAAGTTTTACTTACCAGAGTCCCAAGTGTCCAGATGAGAAAGCACCCTGGGATTTGAAACAAAATCAGTGTGTTTCATATGCAATACTCTAAAGGCTTTGATAAGGCCATTAAAAACTCAAATGAACCTTTGATCTTTCAAAGACAGCTAAAGAAATCTGAGAACAGTACATTTGACTAAATTTAGTAAAAATACTAGATAGCATTAAAAAAATCCTCTCTGTCTAGGTTGCATGAGAATAACTCTTCACGTCTCCCATGAATTCCCTCACTCTAGAGGCCTGTGTGTATTTCAGACCATGCTGTAGTGATTACAAGGATCCCAATAACTGATTTTCACCAGGATAATCTTCTTTAAAGACATCTAGTCAGATATCTATCATCTAATTAAATGGCACATTAAATCCTTCAACATAAATGTGCAAAATAAGAAAGGGTAAATATAACAGAAACCAGTACATACTTTTTGGCATTTTCAAAAATATTCCTCAAATATGCTGTCGTTCTTCTCTCCTCTCTCTGTTTTGGAAACAAACAAAAAACCCAAAATGAACAAAACAGAAGACCAAGTAAAATATGCCCTGACAGAATGAAGATGAGAAATGAAGGTGGTTTTCTATTTGAATGGAAATAATACAGAGTGGGAACTCAAACCACCTTCCAAGTGCCCATGCTCATAGGCATTCACACACCTGTAAACCTTGTGACAATACAGTGCAAGCTCTGCTTTTGTTTAATTTCTTGCCCTGTTTTAAGAGAACAAAACTTACAGGGAATCACCTTAAGTGAAATGACTGCAAGTCTTTGCACTTCTTATAATCAGATTCCCATTTATTTATCTTCAAAATAAAAAAGCCAACTTGTCCATGCTTGACTTTAAAACACGCATTTCAAAGCCAGCTCTGGAGAGTTTCAGTGTTTCAGTTCCAGTGCCTCTCGCTCACCTCTTCTGAAAGATTACGCCATTCCCTCCTGAGCACATTACTGTGGTAGTGCAAGTGTGGCTCTGCATACTTCACACTCTCCAAGTTTGAGTTGAGTTTCTCCCAGAAGCCTTTGGCGTTTTGAAACTGCAAAGTGTTGCAGGGAAAGCATGAATACAGGCTGCCCTCTCAAAGAAATACCTCATTGCCCTCCCACTAAGTGACTGCAAAGACATGTGATTAACATAACTTCAAAACAATCCAAGTGAAAAAAGTTAAACCAAAGTAGTTAAACTAATTTCTCTTGATAGCATAGTAGTAGTAGCACTTACTTAAACCTGAGGTCAAGATTCGGTGCCTGGAAAGAAATTAGTATTTCTGGGTCACAAGTCATCTGACCTATTTACATGTTTGAGATGGGAAGAACTGCACCACAGACTGCTCTGGCCATATTGTCTAGACCTCCTCTGACTCTAAGTAGAGCCTTAGGCCACTAACTTAGATGTAAATGTTTACATTTGGTCAAATAAATCCCATTTCAGGTTTCTAGTAGTTCCAAATAGAGGAATACCACCACGTCCAAGACAGCTGCAGGCTGTCACTATTTTCAAGCTGCATTAATACTTAGATTGCAAACATCCATTTACCAACCTCAAGTAATGGTGCTTCATCCCAGAAAAGAAACAACATCCAAATATTTCCACAGAAATTCTAAAGCATTTGACTCTAATGCTAAGATTAATTTAAATTCAGCTGTCCACAGACAGGAGGAACAAAATCCAAACAAAATCACACTGGTTTCCTGAGCTTGTTCTTGGACTGGGTATAAAGATTTGAAGCTGCTGTTTATAAGAGGGGCAAGATGTGATCATTGCTGAGGAACAGATGAGACTAAGGCAATTCTTTTTGACAGTTTTAAAAGACAAGGGAACATACTAGCTGTTCTTCCCCCTCTTAATATACATTATCTCCCAATACAAATACTACAGTAATGACATTTGAGTAAAGAGAACTTTGAGTTCACAGTATTCCTCCACCTTGCACTAACATACTGGATTTTGCTCTCTCCTCTCAACTATTCTACAATAACAATAACTTTAAAAGAAAACCTCAAAAGGAAGAAACCACTTCCTACCATAAACTATAATTTGTCAAGGAAAATAAATTTCAAAGAGTCAATCCTGCCAGCCACTTTCCTCTTGCTGCCAGTGCCTATTGTCACTTTATTATTGTAGCTGCAACAGAGAAAATAAATCTTGGGTTTTGCTACATATTATTTATATTTAGCAGCTGCAACTAGGAGCACATATGGCACCATATGTTCACTCCGTTGGAGCTAACTCTGAGATCTACAACCTACTACTGCAAAATGTTGCCTAAATGTTACCAATATGAAACCAGAGAAATATTAAATACAGCATAAGGGTATCATCTAGTGACCAATCCATGCAATAGCACTACCACTGCAAAACTGTGTTCAGGCCACTGGACTTTGATATGTGGCAGGCAGAAGCACAACAGCAATTCTCTTTCAAATAGGAAATCTCTTACAGGATGTGGTAGACTTTAGTCTTGTCTGCTTTTAATCCCAAAAAGCTGCATTGCATTAGATCTCATTAAAAAGTCAAAAGTTTAAAGTAAAGGATTTTTTAAAATGAAATCTATTGTTTCTTGAGGATCATCGGGGCAAGGACTAGAAAGAGAAGGCTTCTTCATCTTAGGTGTTTATTTGGGAGACATTTCTAGAGAGCCAAGAATTAACACCTAAGCATGAACACCTAAAAGACATTGTATTTCCAGAAGCCAAACAAGGCCTTACCAGTTTGCAGTCCATGAAAAGCTCCCATAAAACCTTTTGTAAGTAGTGGGTTTTTAACTGAAAACAGAGAGCTCTCTGCTACACCCCTTTGAAAAGATGCAGGGTGACAATTGCCTTCAAGAGGCCGTGTCCTCTCTGGATGGGAGTGCTGTGTCTCCCCCGCAGTGCTGGCATTCAGAGAGCTGTGTAACCAACCAGGCTGCACAGGCAGCTACTCCTTAAAACATCACTCTGTACCCCAGGGCTTCAGCACAGCATGGGGGAGAAGCTCTTTCCTGTGCTCTGACAACTTCTTGCACTATACATTTTCATTCTTCCCCTGGCCCTCCTCCTATTTTCTTTATTTCCTTTCTTCCTCCTGCCTTTTCCCGTTGTGATTGAACTTATTTGCACCCCTGCAAGTTTGGTTTGTGCTTAAAAAAAGGGGGGGGGGGAATTAGACTTTTTTATTGCAATCCTTATATAGAGATTTTGGACATATGGATAACTGTTCCCCTTTTCTCAGGATATCTTGATGAACAGGAAATCAGTGATAAAAACACACCTGATACCCAAATAGCATAATTTTTTTCGTGAATATGGACATAGCCCTCCCAAAGGTTCTCAACAACTCATGGGTTTGAGAACTCCAAAAAGCTTCTCAAAGTAACAATTCACCATTGTTTCTGTGAAACGCCATAGAATCTTTGCAAAATAAATATTACTTGTAGGACCAGATCTGCCACCAGGGTTTGACTCTGAATGCCAAAAACATGCACCAACTGAAACACCAACTAACCACTTAAACTCAAGCCATGGTGGGTTTGTGACACTGGTGTGGTACAAAACAGTCAGAGCATTAAACCTTACCCTGTGCATTAGCATCTTTGTCCTCATGCAAGAGTCAGAGCAATTTGCCATCAAAAGTAGCAGGAAATATTTGTCTTTAGCTCAACTCTGACCTTTTCAATCTGTTTAGGTTTCAGAAAGAAATAGGAAATGAGTTCCACAATCAGGAAGTATAGATGCTAAAGGCATGTGCCCCCAGGGGCTTGAGGTTCAATCTCAGACAAATTAAAGGCCTGCTAACTCTGACCTCAGTGAATTACAGGGATTATCTAGCAACAAATTTTCTCAAGATCTGATTTTCCCAGGTGTCCCAGCTCTCAGGGCAGCCTTTCCAAGCAAAGCATGCAAAGCCCAATTCCCTGACAGCAACCCTATGAATCTGTGCAGCACAGCTGTGATGCACTGCTGCAGAGTGAACAAGCAGAGGGCAATTTCACTGATTTTTGAAAGGTTTTGTGAATTGTGATGCTTATGGATAATTATAAGCACGACTTTAAAGAGCTATAAGGAAAAACATTGTCATGTATCCGGACTTTAATCCTATGTGTTGTAGGTGTGTCTAAACTCCCCATTCTTCCCATTAGCTCTCTACAACAAATTACTTATTAAAATCCTCTTTCAGATTTTGTAGGGGAATACTCAGGAAAATTTTAAGTATTTCTCTAAACTGGAGCTGAGAGAGTGGAATGGGAAGACGGGAAGAATCATTCATGTTGTTTTCAACGGAAAGTAAAATTTCCTACCCAAACAGCATGTGCTCTCCCCATACAGCCCACTGCCCTTTCCAGTCTGTGCAGGAATTTTTCTAGAATTAGTAGCCAAAGCCCTGACATAAGTGCAATCACAGGATGCTCTGGACAAACAAAATGAGAGGGTCACGAACCATCCGCACCAAAGGCCACACAATGAAATAGCCTTCAAAGTGGGCATATGTAGACATATGTAGAAATCCTACATGTCTGTTATGCCACCTCTGCCTTCAAAGGCATAAAGTGAAGTGGTATCAATCTGATTAACAAGAACTAATTTGTGGAGAATCCTCCCTATTGAATAGTGGTGTCTTCAAAAAGCAGGGAAAAAATACATCTTCGAGTCTGATTAACTGATATTTTAGTAAATGCATAAATCATTTCCAACAGGGCAATTTTCTGTCCATGTCTATTTTTGGATAGGGCTGTGGGGACACTGCTTCATCAGTATTTAGCACACCCTCAACCCACAAAAAAAGCAGCTACTAATCTGCAAATACAAATGTGGAATCATACTGGAACTTACCTCTAACACAGGTAGAGAAATAATGTCTGTGGCACATATTACTCCAGGGACAACCTATAAATACAGACAAATTATTTATAGTCCTATAATTTGGCATAGAACATGGGGCATCTAAATGAATCTCCATCACCCATTTCCTCTGTGAAACTAACTAGCTAGCCAAAACTGTGCCCTCATTTTAAAAAACACAACATATTAGAACACTGTCACAGGAGAGAAATTAAAAGACACTATTTGGTCTAATGGTAAAGTCTTGCTTGAAGTTACTTTACTTCTGCAAGTTTACTTGTAAATCTTAACTCTATGGATACTGTTTGTCCTGGAAACAACTGCATGATTTTTCTAGTTAAATGTATTCTATATTTAGTATAAACCTCACATGATAAGGAATAAATTAATGCTTCATTATGAAAACTGAGATATTTAACCATCCATTTGATTATTATAACTGCTCTTGTTTTTGTAAATGCTCTTATTTGTTGACAAAAAATTTGACTCATGGAAAACACTACAAAGGGTAAGGATTGGCAAACTAAAACATGCATAAAGCACAGGTATCAATTTGGAGCATATCTATGAAAAGGTAAGACACACAGCTGTAGACTGTACTAAGGGAGGAAAAACAGACCCTCTGGCTATCAATTAAAGTACCAGCTGTTATCTTACCCCAATCCAGTCATGCAGTGATGTGTAGGGCAGGAGTTTATCCAGGTTCTGAGTTTCTGGACACATTCTGCAGTACAGGGAGGCTGAATGCAATGTAAAAAGATTTATAAGTATAAACTATCAGTTAACAAGAGTAGGCTTCACAGCTCTTTATCTGGCACTTTTTTAGGGATAAATCCTGTTGCTGTCTCTGAAACAGCTTCCTCCATGGTGGAACTGGTCCCATTCTGTGCACAAAAGGAGGAAGAGAAGTCCAGATGGCTGCAGGGCCAGGTCAGCTGCTTGGCTACAGCTCAGCACTGCAGGGGTCCTCTGTACAAAGACTGTGCACTGGCTAGACTGAGCAATCAGCTATTAGAAAAGAGTATCATGATAAGCCAAATCCTTTTGAAAAAAATGGTTTGGGCTAGAGCTAGAAGAGAATGGAGCTCAGGAACCAATATCCAGAGACCTAAAATAATGGTAAATCCATTTGTTGCATTAGACAGAAGAATGCATTTGAAAAGTTTTACTGCCAGCCTGATTTTGAGATGTCTATGTATCTTCTAAACTATTGATACTGTCTCTTAATGCCACAAAATGCAGGTTATTTAACATAAATCATAACTAAAAGGTTCAGAAATAAGAGTCAGTTTGTACTGTCATGGTCTCTCTTTCAGTGTCAACGGGAGTAAGGAAAACTCAGTATTCAGGAAAAGAAATACCTACCAATGATAAATTCTTGAATGGGGTCAAAAGAATGACATGTTGACAGGTTCTCAGAAATCCACCGAATAATCTGTCAGAATGAGAACAGGGAGCTTGTCACATCTCTCTGTTTAAGCAAGTGTTGTAAAAGAATGTAGAAACTTTGTTTCCGGCAGTAACACTTTGCATTGATTAGTGATAGAGACACAAATGTTTTCAGGAGAGAGCCTGGACCAATAAAGGGGTTTAGGGCAGCGCAGCTGATGAGGTTCTTGGCACCGCCAGGTGAATCGGGACTTTTCTTCGGCTGATATCATTCATGCCCTGACCCTCCCTTGTATAAGACATCAGTCACTGAAAAAAATGTAGAGGAGGTTCTTTTCCCACCTGCATTTCCAAGTCTTCTGTGTGTTGGAAGTACAGAAGGACACAATGCAGAGCTGCCAATCTGTCACAGTCTCGTTTGCTCTTCTGTAGGAACTGCAGCAAGGCAGTGTCACTGATGCTTACAGCATACAGACTTCCTGCTTCACAATCCAGGACTGTTGACACCCATGGGGACCGGATGGAACAATTTTGTAATGTGTCAATTCTTGCATCTTCACCTGAAGAACATTGGTTTGAGAACAAAAAGGAGTAAGAACATAAAATTTGCCTGCTACCAGTATTTCTCTTAAATACACCTAGGTCCCACCAATAAGAAAGAGTCTGCCTCTTGCACTAGCTGCCCTGCTATTATGCTGAAGAGGAGTAAGAATGGTGTTGGCTCCATAAAGAAAGTAAATAAGGAGCACAGTCCTTACTCAGTTCTCTCCTTCCTATAGCTGACACAGAGAAGGTGCAGAGATCTGAGGCTCACAGTGCTGCCCCAAGGCAAATCAGAGCATATGTGATGGCCCAGAGCAGTGCACAAGTGCAATAGCACAAGTTCAACACTAGAATTAGCCCCTATTGGTACAGCTGGTACAGGTCAGAACTGCCCACATGCGGAATCATGAATCAAACTTCTGTTGGTGGATCTCTTACTATCAATCTCAATGGCCAGAACAGGAAGGTTTAGCTCTATGATTACTCACTGAAGCATCAGACCAAAACCACTTTATTTATGCTAGTACTAGTGTTCATCATCATAGTACTATACAGGTACTGTATTTTAGACCCTTTGCATCAGAAATCAGGGCCACCATACATCAATGACGCTTTCCACTCATTTTTAGCAAGACTGTATTTCATTATACATACAAAACAGGTATTAGCTTCCTGTGATGCTGCCCCTGCACCAGTTTCCACAATTTATGTCTCCTTCACCCAATCAGAATAACAGATTTCTGTTTTTAAACAAAGGCACCCCACTTCCAAAAATAAACCACTTCCCACAAAGACGTGTTCGTTGGAAATGAAATAACACACATCTCAGATGAGACTCTAAATTAAATTGCACCAGCCTGATCAGGTGAAGGAAACACAGATTTCCTTTCCCCACACCCTCCAAACACACACATTTAGAGCAACTGAATTGGAGGAAGGAAATGTAAAATCAAATTTACATCTCCATGTGAAATTTGAAAACAGTGGAGGACCAAGAACCATGTGCAAAGATGGGGGAAGGGAAACTATGAAACTAAGGCAGAGAATTTCCAATTCAGTGAAAGGTCTTCTTCCATTTCATAACAAGCAAGAAATACGAAATACATAAAGTATGAAATGCCACTCCAGCTTCTCTTTCTAAAATGGAAAATAGCAAAAATGTCATTCTTATTTTTGCAGTATCCTTTCTTCTTCAGAATACTGTGCAATAAGGAAACATTGAGAAATACAACTTGCATGTAAAGAGATATGAACAAGTTTCCACAACAACAATGAAATTAGTTAAAGCAGTTTTACTATACCTGTCAGAAATAAACTGTAGCACAGCAGGTCAGGATGTTGAATATTCAGGAGGTGAAGGAACTGGCCAGGCAAATAAGCAGCCACATAATAGTCTATTCAAAGAAACAACAGTGGTCAATTTAGCACTTGATCACTTATTTGCTTTAAGAGGCTCTTTCACATGATTCTCATCCTGGCCCACTTCTCTGTGAGGAATTGATTATATCTAGGAAATATAAAAGGAGTTAATCAAAAGCTGTTATTATATTAACACAGGAAACATTAGCAGTACACATTTCAGTTTCCAGGGGAGGATTCAAGAGACTTAAGACACTCCAGAACTCAGCAGCTGGTGTCCAGCACAGATTCTGAGGCAATTTCAGAGGAAACTGCTTGTTAATAGTGAGGTGTTGCAATATCAAATGCCAAATACAAAAGTCAAGCAGAAGAAGAGCATCAAAATAACACTGCTAGGTAAAGTCAAGAAAAAAAAATCCTTTCCTTCCAGAGAAGAGTTAGCCATTTGTCTCCCTACTGCCGACAGAGAATTGCAATCACACAGGAAGTAACACAAGTAACCTACCAAGATTCATAAAAGCCACTTCCTTCAATTGATGAGATTCTGTTCTTTCTAGAGAAACTGTAAAAGTTTTGTTGTAACCTGGGGAAAAATAAAAATACTTTTAAAACATCAAACAATAAACACGATTTGTTACAATCCACCTATGACTTTATATCTAGAAACTTCAGCAGTGCCAATAGACCCAAATGGGCACATTTCAGTCTGTTTTATGGGGTTGTCTGCATGAATAGATTTAATCCATCCTAAACAGAGTTCCTGCACGCTTCGTAGCTTGGCACCTACACAAAGCAGTTCTTTAGTGTGTGAAAACTAGCCATGCACTGCACAGTTTATGTTTGTGTTTAAAGAAGCATTCCATCCCAGAGCAAGCTTGTGTAAAAATACCTTTCCCAAAAAAAAAAACCCAAACACAAATCCTTTATATAGCCGTGTTTCACATTTTGGTGAGCTTTCAACTGCTGTAAAAAATTTACACTTTGTTTATCTGCATGCCCTATTGCTCTAATTTAGTTCAGCTCAGTTTATACACAGGCCATTTTCAGACCTGCTGTGTTTGCATGGCTTTGCATCAGCACAGCTGTTGTTTTAATCTAGACTTGTACCACACTTCTGGCACCCAACGAGAATGACACAAAGCCCTGAAACTTCCTCTACCTCTGAGAAAAGCTGACGATTAAAGTAACTAATGGTGACATGATCAGGATGCTACTTAACAAGGCATGGAAATTCAATATAAGATCCACAGTTTACCAGGACCACCAAGGAAAAAAGTTGCCAAGAGCAACACTACAGAAAAAGAGGTGTCAAAAGATACAGTTTTTCATACAAAATACTGATTGAAGGTAGCTTGCAATGAGCCAGTATACTCACCATCGCCACTTTGTTACTTGCCAATGGGAGTACATGCAAGCTAAAACCAGCATGGCAGAATTCAACTGCAACATCGTGACTTCTCTGTTTATGCTGCAGTGACTGTTTTAACAGGGGTGGGAAGCTTCCAGCCAAGATTACAGAGGCTGCAGAACAAACTGAACTCCTCACGTGTCTCTAAAACATGGCTTATGGACCCAATACACCCCTGCTTCTGTGGGTGACTGCAGGACAATTATTAAAATTCTCTTGTACAACTAATGAATCTTACATGAATCCACCAACACCTCTGCACCAAACAGAGGTCATTTCAGACTTAGCAAGTCACTGTCACTATATTTATCCTCAGTTTCTTCCTAGTACAGATCAGGATGTACAAGGGCCATGGTTGGCTCCAAGCAATCCAACAACCCTTTGGCTACACACCAAGTGACTCTGGGGAAATCAGCCCTTCACAGCAGTGCAATGCACAGTGTGTCACACCCAAAAAGGACTTCTCCAATTTTTTAATGCCTTCAAGAACACAGAAAGGTAGTTCACTCAATCCCACAATGCTCCAGCAGCAAAGCAACATGTTAGTGCAGCTCTGACATATAAGAAGCATCCTGACAGAAGAAAGTAAACAGTTAAGGTAGAACAGAGGTATATTGTGCATTTGAACACAGCTACTCCATACTATGCAGTTCTCAGTTGAGAAATAATTCACCTCTCCGGTCAATGTATCAAATGAGAAAATCTTGATAATGAGAACTTTTATTCTTATTGGAATAAAACAATGTCCTTTATAATTTTAAAACAAAAACAAAGGTCTTAACTTTAAGAGCTAGAGCGCCACTTACAGAGCAACTATTCTTAGAGTCAGTGGGTGTTGCAGCTCTTGCTGTGAAAATGACATGTTGAACTGGAATTCTAAACAGACATTCAAGCTAAGAGCTGTTGGCTCTATTTCCCATACAAATGCCTTATGGCATAAGTACAACACACCTGCAAGTTCCCACAGATTTCATTGATGTCTGTGCTCAGCACGCCAGAAAGTCTGGCGAGAAATAAGGGACCAAATTAATAACCATTTACAAGGCCACTGGTTTGAAGCTACTCACTCAGCATCAGGCAGGAAGTCTACAGCAGGAAAGTCAACTCTGCAGCTAAAGGCAGCTGCTGTCTTTAAACACCAGCCACAGTAGTTTATTGTCTGCAGACTTCGGTAGTTATTTGTTTTGAAAGGCATTCTGTGACTCTTTCAGCACACTGACATTCTCCAAAATAAAGCACAGTAAGTTAACAAGTTTATCTTACCTTTATGTAAAAAATATATGGAGTACATGATCTCATGAGGAATATCAGAGGCTAGACTGCAACACACACACAAGCCTCCTGAAAACACAAAATTGGAGAAGAAAATTCACTTGCCTGGCTGTATATCTAGACATCTTTATACTGCACAAAATGAAAGTAAGACTGTTTCAAATTAGAATCCCTCAAAAAAGGTAAAAATTACAGGAATATCTATTATGGACCCCTAACAATCATAATGAAACAAAACCCAGAAAGAACTGAGGAGGCAATCTGGCATGATGGAAACCTGCGTTCTGACATGGCCAGCTCTTCCCTTTAGGGGAAGCACACTTCAGCCCCTCCTAGGAGAAATCATGCTTGCAGCCAGAAAACTGATCAAGCCTTTCTCTCCAGACTGCCTCAATCCAGATATCTGCTTTTCAGGCGTTGTCAGATATGCTCAACAACATAGTAAAACACAGTTTCTTTGTTTTTCAAGTAATCTCATATTGGCAGCAGCATGAATACACTACTAGAGCTTTCTCACACTAGAAGTGATAGTCACTTCTCCCTTTTCCAGCCCAAAAATCTGTTAATTCCTTTTTTAGGAGAAAAGTCAGTCCTTAGGACAAGTTTATTTTAGTCAGCGTACTGCATACAGGAATGTTTCCCCCTCCCAGCCTAATTCTACATTAGACTGATCCTGTTTTGACCCCACTGGATGGTAACCTGGCCTCCATCTCTTATAAAATCTTTAATCCCCATACTCTGATGCTTTGGCATTCATGTTTGAAACAGCTTCCAAACATTATCCCAATACAGCTGGGAAAGCTCGTCCACAAATACAACCATTCACCTTTTACCTTTATTTAAAGTTTATAATTTAAAAGAAGAAAATAAAGTAATACTAATACAGATACTGTTCTGTTAAAAAGTAAAGGCTGTGTATACAAGTTATACAGAAAGTGGCACAGTATGGAAAAAGCACAAGTACAAAAAAACACAGCTACCAAATTACTTTATTTGATTCAATGCCTCAGTATTTCACACCACAAGGCTGTACCATGGCTGTGATACAGATATGCCTGAGACACTTCACACTTCTGCCTTCTGGGGAAGGTAACTACTTCCTTGAGATGCAATTTTTCTTTCTGCTTATTCTTAGCTGACTGAATATTGTTTGATACAGTTTTGCTTGGATATTTGAGTCATTCAGACAACAGACAGGGCATTTTGCCAGAACACTTGGCTTCTTTCAGAACATGCATAATTTTTAAAGTAGCAGCATCAGGACCCATGAGGAAGACTGGAAAAGCTCCAGCAACCCACAATGCTGTTTTATTATCAACAGCTCCCTTCTAGCACTCCAGATTTCTTTCTTGTATGCTGGAGGCTTCTGTGTACACTGCTCTGTAAACTGCACAACATGCAAGTGACTCTGTTCAGACTGAAGTGTCAGTGGGGAATATGTGCAAGCTGACCGCAGAAACAGCAGCTACGGCAGACTATTAATAATTGGTCCAAGTGTCAACAAACTGAACTACAAACAACCAGAAATAACAAATGGGGCTTCGTTAATACAGACAGAAACACGGCAGCCTCAGAGGAGCAAGTGTCCAAGCAACGTTACATCTGCCACAGTCCTGGCAATCCCAGCAGAACAGCCAGAGACTGAGAATACACCACAGACCCCTTTCCTACCCTTTGCAGTGCTCCCTGCAAATGAGAGCTGGGTTGTGCTGCTGCAGGGAAAGAATGTTGTCCTATTGCACCTGTATGGTGTTTCAGGTGAATGCAGAACCAGGTCTTCCACACCACCCATTTCAAAATCATTTGCAAACAGTAAAAGCTGTAGCTGAACGTCACAAGGTGAGAAGACTCATGTGACTTGGACGGACACTTATCACTCAACTTTCCAGAAATAAAAGGGAAAAAAGATCTTGAACAAAAAGGTTTAAAAAATAATAAAAAAGAAAATAAAGAAGCATTTAAAAATTAAGTTCTACTCCTATTCAGCAAACAGCAACTACAACTCTGGCACTTGATAAAGTCACCACTGAGACTGTAAGAGTCACCTATGATAGGAAGACATTAAGTCTTCCCTAGGGAACTTTAACTACAAATTCTGCATTTCTGTTCAAACAAAAACTCAAGACGTGAAGCTCTTCCAACATCTCAACATGGCATCCAAGTGCCACAACTCAAATACAACATTGCACCAGGGCATTTTGTCTGGTTTTACTGACTTAGGAGTGACTTGCCTCACTTCAGCCATCCAAACAGCTCTCATTTAGACTCCTACACAGCAAACAAAGAAATATGGATTGAAAAAATCATCCTCTGGAGATGCCTATTTCTCTCTAGAAACATAGTCCAGATGCCTAACTTTCAGGCAGGGGATGGTAATCCAGTGTCTATGACCTCTTACTGCCTGCATTTTTTTTTAATAGTGAGCAAATTTAATTGAAAAGTATTCCTAAAGCACTAAGAGAAAACATAACAGCGCAGTGTTTAGCTATAATAACTGAATTCTGGACATACAGAGTTAATTCGGAGACTGGAACTGCTTGATCTCAGCTACTCAAGCTACTCATGGGGGTTTTTATCTGGAGAAATTGCATCTGTGCTGAGTGTAAGGAACGGAACTACTTTTCTGCTGCGGAAGTTTGAGAAAGGAAAAGTGATTTCTTTCAAAGTTCAGATTGACAGGAGTCAATAACAGTTTTATTAAATGGAAAATCACACGGATATTAAGTTTGAAGCTATGCCAATTATGTTTTGCCAGGGATGTCTGAATGGTACAAATAGGGATCCTGGCATTAATATCACAGGCATGCTAGCAGTCCCACAGAAGGTGTAAGTTGCACCACAAAGACCATGCAGTCCAGTTTTGCAAATCACCACTGAGGCATAAAAGGGAACTTTAGTGTGATTACCCACAGTGCTCTTCAACAACTAGATATGGTTTTAGCACCAAAATAACTTGCTCCAAACTGTTAGTTACCCAAAGTGAGTCATTCAAGGTAATCCTCAGTTTCAAACAACGTTCAAGGAAAAGCCACATAGAGTAATCTCATTTGGTAAGTGCAATTGTCAAATTATCTGTTTGACAATAAGTGTAATGAAAAGCACCTATGAAAGGTTCCACACAGACTTTAAATGTTGTGCCACCAGACGGAAAAAGCATTTCAGAGTAACCAAATGAGTATTTTTGGAGAACTGAATTTCATCCTCAAGGGGGTGCTTCAATCTGAACAAACCCCAGAAGTATATAGGTTTAAAAAGGAAACATATACACAAATCAATAATATTTTCCATTATTAGACTGGCTGGTTGTATAAGAAACTATCTTGCTAACAGAGGAAAAAGCCCAATCTACATTCGAAAGATAGAAACTTGGCTTTCTCTTACTTCTTATTCCTTCCTCTAATCCTTATAAGCATGCAGTCTGCCTGGGTAAGAGAAAAATCCATGCAAGGAAGCTGTATTTCACTTGATTTGCATGAATGGCCACTTCAGTGCAAGCGGCAGACAGCTCAGCACTTCACTGTGTGCACAGCAGGCCTTGGGTAGCGACATGTAAATCTCTCCTGCAACACTTCCCTGTACAACTCTGCTGAAGATTCAAAGGTTAAACAGATACCATCTCTGCCTGCCTGTATAGTCTAATTTAGAAGCTGAAAACAGCTATGATGAACAGATACCTCTTGAGAACAGTTTTTAATCCAAAAAGGCTCATGCATGCATTAGGACGCAGGGAGACTCCAAAATCCCAAAGACTTAAGAAACATTTTAGATTTAAGTTTAAGGAAACATATATATATACTAAACCCTTGAGTAGCACATACCAAGTTTAGTATCACATACTTGGACCTTTTAAACACCACATACTAACAGCAATATGATGCTCTTAAAGCCTGTGTTGCACACACTTTGTGTACATATGTCCACTCTGTAACATAAATATATACTGGATCAGAAACCCAGACAAAACCTTCCTTGAATTTACTTTCTAACACAATTTTGATCAGCCTTAACATTAGATTGCTTTAATGTAACACACAAACACACTTTGGTACTACCTGTGTTCTGAAACTGACAGGAAAATGTACAGTGTTTGAAGTTGGGCTACCAAAAAGCTTCTGGCTGACCGTTTTGTTGGTGGCGTTGATATATGAAATGCTGGTACTTCAGCTCAACTTCAGTGCAGTTTCAGAAGGCAAAAAAAAATTAATAACACAAATAAAACACAGTTGCCTTCTCCCTCTCCTCACAGTAACCTCTCAAGTATACTCTAAAGGAATACAAACCTTACACTCACATTATAAATGTTTGTATTTTTGTGTGGCTTTCAATATTTTATGAAGAAATTCAGTAATCAGTTATGATTGCGCTGCATGACAATTATTAGTGGAGGTAATTTTGACCAGACTTGTATTTACTCATTACCTGCTTTACTTGTAAAAACCTGAAGGTTTAAAGATTTAGATGCAACATCTTGGTCTTGACAGTAATCATATCCAAAATTCACAAGCCTATGAGCAAATAAAGATCACTATGTAAATCACTTCATCCACAGAGATTTATCACAACAGAAATATCTCCAGAACAGTCACTATGTAATCAAAATATACTAATTAAATTATAACCAAATGTTCTGTAATGCAATCTAAAAAAGGCTTTAACCAATTTGCTCAATGCTTTTAGAAACAAGAATCCCAAGACTGCACACTGTTATCCAACAATTTTGGATATACCTGACAACTTCATATTCACTTACTGCATTGTCCAACCATTCCTATACTTTGAAGTGAAAGCAAGTTCTCATGACATACTGGAAATCCAAATACTCATGACACCTGATAACTCAAAGGTTTTGCAGACCAACTCTACAGCCCCTGTCTGTTAAGCTACATTTTAATCTGCATTAGGAACACTACTTTCAGTGGAAACACTTGAAAAGCATAAAATCACACTCGTGGAACTTGTTGTATCATGACATTTTCAGTGTCATGCTGCCTGTGCTTTAATGGTTTAACGTATCTTTAAATCTACAAGGCCTATTTTTGCCCTGCAGAACATGCAGCAGAAGATATAGTCAGTCTGCTTCGGCTTTTTTGTTCTTTGGTGGTTTTTTAATTTGGTCATATTTTTTTCCAGAGAGTATTTTGAACCTGTAGGAATTTTACCTTAAGTCTTCTGCAGTAATTTTGAAAAAGATGAAATAAAATACAGCATTGAAGCTCTTACAAGAGCTGTGTTCTTTCAGCACCAACTGCAAGAGGATACACTGCCCTTTTCAGGCTGCCTGCACATGCAGGAGCACCACACTGAGCCTTACACACAGCACTGAGACATCCCGAGAGCCACAGCTTGGGCAGGGTGGAACTCAACTGCCTTCAGTTACTGATATCTGACCTAATAGCTCTGGCCTCCCTTTTTATTCACAAAAATAAACAGGCTCTTTTGAAACATGAATTCTACTGATAGAAGATAGATGAGGATGAGATGAATGATGACAGAGAGTTAGACCATCCTGGGTAGTTTTTGCCTCAGTTAAAAGGGAGCCCTCAGGAGACAAGCTCAGATGCAGTCATGAGCATGGCAGACACAGACAGAATCAGACAAATCTGCGTCTTGGAAAATGTAGGCTGCTGGAAAGAACGTGCTGGAGGAGACCAGAGTATAGGCAGTGTCTTCACAGACTATACAAAGGAACTACTGGTTTGGTTAACTGCATAATAAAACTTGCAACAGCAATTAAAAGTGGAGAGATTCCCTTAACAGAAACTTATACATCACCATTACAACATGCCCAAGGTTAAAACAAATTAATTTTAATAGGTGCTATATAGGCTTAACCTATAGCTAACTCTTCAGACAAATAATTCTTTGAAATGGCACCAAGAAGCAGTTAAGGATTAAATTACTTTTTACAGTTGATCCTGATGAAAATAAGAACTGGAGGTTTGGACACAGTTCTCATGTTGTTCTTATGTTCCAGTACCATGTAGGCAACTGCAAACAAATATACTGTGGATTGGACAAATTTTAGTTAGGTTTGTAAAACATTCCCATGTACATTAAAAGGAAAGCAAAACAAAACATTAAAAAACTAAACAACTTACTTTAACTGTGTGTCATTTACAGCAATATCCAGCTGTGATTCCAGCTGTTAAACAAAAAAGAACACAAACCTATTCTTTACTGAGGTCAATATACTATGTTTAGTATTTCGGACTAGTAAAATGTGTCATAGTCGAATTTCACCAGGTTCAACATGTTAGCAAAGTTTATTTATCCTCCTCTAATCCTTACAATCACTCCACAAAACCCCAGAAAGCAGATTCTTCTTTAAAAAGAGAAAATAAATTGCTGCATTGCAGCAATTTTCAGCCACTGGTACAAAGGTCTAGTAACAATTACATGTTGTAATTCTTATGTTCTGTTCTTTGTATTTTGGCTGCAACAAATGTTTATATCTCACTTAAAACTGACACAAAATTAGTACATGGTTTCTTTATCTAGTGCATTTGATAAGCTTGCTTTTTCAATAACTGAGTATAAGATCAGTATAGTCTCATGAATGTCACTTACTGCCTTCCAGGTCAGTAACACTAATTCCACTGAAGTTACCTTACTGTGGCAAAATCTCAATCTGACTGAATATATTCTTGGTAAGAAAATATGCAAAAGACACCAAAAAACAAACAGAAAAACAAACCCCAGTTTGAAATAGTTTCAACAATAAAAAAGACAAACAGATCTCTGTACCAGTACCAGGAAAACATAATTACATCACGCTAAAAACTATTATATAATAAAATACTCATAACTTACTATTGAGTTAAAATTTTCATCAGGATAAAACTGGACACACCTTAAAGTACTCTTTGATTCCTGGAATTGAAAAGGATGTGTTTTGTAAGTAAGAGAGCATATTATATAGACTGAAAAGTGATTGGATACTTAGCATCATTCTTCACACTCAACCTGCTTTGCTAACAGCTATGCACAAGGTAGGGGACAAAAGAAGAATTTAAAAACCACATATAACCCCTCATAATAGCACTGTGACATGCTTCCTTCCTGTCCCAGATCATTATCTGCCAATCATCTATAATTGCGTGGGCTCTCACTTGAAGCACAGCAATACACGTCTCACACATTTTAAAAAGTAAGAAAAATGTTTTCCATACCTACCTATATGGCAAAAAAACTGTATCTTACTTTGGTCAGTTCAAAAAGGGTATCTCAGAAACAAAAACACAAATATATTTCTCCATCACAGTTCACTTCCTGTTATTTCCTAACATTCACTCTTTTTATGGCTAAGAAGAGCTTAGAAAAATCCATTTTTATTTACAGAGAATGCATCGAGTGCAAAGAGTACCTCAGACAAAAGTAAAACACCATACCCAAAGAGTTTCAGAGTTTCTTGCCAACAAAATGTCCTCATTTGGTCACTCAGTAAGTCTGCATACATAATACTTTCTACATGTGAATTCTCTAGAACAAAGGCATTATACTCACAACAGTTTTGGACAGATTTACATACTTTTGCATAAAAGACCTTTCTAAAGCAAAAAAAAAAAAAAGAAATTAACAAGCCCACTCTTTTTTATAGAAAGTACTAAGACCACCAATTTTCTTGGAATTTACTAAGCACAACAGCAGCTAAGGCAAGTTTGGCTTTTGTATTAGGTTATACTGAGGCACGAACAAGACAGACCATCCTAATGAAAACAAACTCCTACTTGCTACCTGACACACTCAAAACTTCACTGTCACCAGACAGGCAGGAACAAAACTGCAAGAATGACTTTCAACTCACCTTTGGAACAATGTAGAAGAGTCTTTGTTCCATCATATCCCACTGTGCCCAAACGAGGTCATCTACAACTTTGGCTCTTGGAAGCTGACCTGACTTTTGAATCACCTACAGGGAAAGAAAAAAACCATTAGAAGCCATCAAAGAAGGTTTTGTAACAAGTATGCAGTTTGTGCTTTAAAGAGAAAAGCAGTGAGAGAAGAGGCACAAATACTAAGGAGCTTGGAGAGAACAGGCGCCTTGTTAGCAGCACAAAGTTCACCTTTGTGTGCAAGGTGCTCAGTTTAAAGAGGTCGGAAGCACAGTTTTCAGGGTACACCTACTAAAAAATCTTTTCTTTCAGGCTTCCTTGCTTGCAAGAAATTCACCCCTTACGCTGCTCAAAGTGAACAAAGAAAACAGAAGCACCCTTCTTCAGAGAGGAGGGAAATACCACAGTCAGTTCAGAATCAGCTACATTAACGACTAAAGGAAGATGTGTCAGCTCCAAAAGAGTTTTCTATCCAAAGCCTCAGCCATGTGAGAGAGAGGACTGGAAGTAGGGAAAAGAGTAGAATTGTGGAAAACTGTTTGGATTGTATAAATGCAAACTTGAATGATGTAGGGAGATCTCATGTCAACCAAAACAAATGTGTTTGTCATAAGAACATCAGATCAATCTGTTTTCTGATTATACTTAAGTCTTTACTCCACTACTGTAGCCCAGCCTATAAAACCCGTCTGCTTGAAAGGTCATGATAAACTGAGAAAACCATGGAAGACTGCAAAGTGACCAAAATCAGGTCTTTAACTTTTCCTTCAAAAGGAGCCTACATTCATCTCCATAACGCAGAACATTGGCTTTCATGTCACAATTATTTGCTATGTTAGATGAATATTTATTAATAATGTCTTTCAAGAAGAACATCCACAAGTTTTTGATGACAAATTCATGTTAAAAACAAGGAAAGAGGTGAGGGGGAAAAGAGATTGGAATATTCACTGTACTTGGACTGTACCTAAGTTTTACATCTTTTCATCATTCGTTTTTTTAAGTGAATCCTTTACTGGGTTCACACAGACTAACAAAAGACAAAGTTAGGAAAGCAACTGAAAATATTTTAAATGGTTGCAAATAATTTAAATGGTTTAAAAATTAATAAACACTATGTTTACTTCCAATTTCTAACATACAGAAGCATTCAGCAACACATAAAAACCCAATAAAATAAATAACTTTCCTCATAGATTATAAGGTATAAAGTTTCTCAATCAGCTTTGTGGTTCCCTGCATAAGGTGCCATACTAGTCAATGCTTTCTTTAATAAACTTGATGTTGCCCAAGTATAAAAATACAAAAACTTCCAGCTGAGTAAAAAAGTAAACTAAAAAAGTAAAAAACCTCAAATCCCAAGATATTTCAATCTTACCACTTTGTGTTCTTCTTCTGCAACAACATGAATGTCAAATTGTTCAATATCTTTAAAATATTAAAAAAAAATCATTACAAACAAACATTTTAAAATGCTTTTATACAGCTTATTAAACAAGCTCACCTCTTAGAAATCTGTAAGAACACTTTAGGGCCAGGAAAGTTCAACTGTGTAAGAGGAAATCTGTGATACATGAGCACAGGTGCCTATGCAGAGACCTGGACTCTCTTCCTTTCCTGAGCTGAGAGCAGCCTCAGCCATAACAGCTCATGGAAGCAGTTCCCTGCCCACAGCAGCACAGCACAGGCACCAAGACAATAACTGGAAAATGCCCAACCAAGCCAAGGAGCACACATGGAAAGAAAGGGTCAGCGGAGCTGCATGCCCATGTCTGAGACTATCCCTGAGCCCTGCTTCACTTCCTAACATGAATGCACCCTCGCATTCCTTTCCCACACGAAACTCCTGGAAGTCATGCACACCTGGCCTGTACAAGAAGGGCAAGATTTACTCAGCAGATGTGCTTCTCATTTAGCTCTGTCCACCTAAGTGCAATTACACAGTCCTGGTGTCTAGCTTAGGGAAGATGGGCCCCTCCAAGGGTATGGGAAAAGCAATCTCACTCTATAATAAGAAGGAAAAACCCAGCCTTTTCCTAGAGTCCGTCTTTATCCATTCCCTGCCATTAGAGTAGGCTGAACAACCAATGTTAGCTGAATCCAAGGAACTATTGTCCTGTTCCTGTCTCACTTCACACGTTAAATGACAGTCCATCTTTCAGTCAATTGATTTGCTCTGAATTTATATATGCAACTATAAAGAGTCTATTTTAGCTTTTTTACAAATAAAGATAATTTTACAAATAAAGATGAATGGGTGAGCTGAGCAACTAACTGCAGACAAAGATGGCCATTCTGTTAGCATTGAAAAAAACGCAGTAAATTATACAGTTTTGAAAGACCATTGGAATACCAAGAATAACTGACACCCTTCTTTTTCTTGTTTTTTTTTCCCAATAAAAGTCTAACAAAAATAAAATCTATAACAATTGTCTTGAAGTTAAAGAATGCAAATGTACTTTGAAAATATTAACTCACATTTATCTTCTGAAACTAGCAAGAGACGACTTTCTGTAGAAGCATTTCTGTCTTCAACTGGATAAAGAAACTAAACAGAAAATTTCACAAAAGTAAGTAAACAACCAAAGTAGTTTGGAACACTTAACTAAAATGTTTCTGTTTTTTTAAGCTGGATATCTATGTTTTTTTAAATTAAGTCAGGCACATTAACAATATTTAATTAATAAAAATAGCTAGTATTACATACTAATAGTCACCAATCACTATAACAGCAAGTTTTGGGGGATTGAAGAGAAATAAAAAAGCAGCTTTCATGTCAGACAAATATTCTATACCAAACATTTTATGTAGTTTCATTTTTTTTATTTCTATGAATTTACAGGGGGACATTATCTCTGTAACTGTTGCAAGATAAAATGAGATATTTCTGCACTAAACCATGTTTTCTCTCTAGCATAGCAGATTAAAAAGGCTTATCTTTAGATTAGTTGAATAATTTACCTGTACTCGAACACAGCTATCCACAGCCTTTAGGACTCTCACATTATTAATGGGATGAATTTCGATTAGCAAGGTTAAATACTTGGATACTGCAAAAAGAACATGTTTTAGATAAGATTCTTTTATGTACACAAGTTTGTTTTCTGCACAGAATTTACATGGGAAAGAAAGCAAAAGGGCTGAATAATTCAAATAATATAAAAACAATCCATTTGCAGTACCTGACTGTAAGAGCTGACTTGCTCTTTCTTCCTCCATATATTGACAGAAGCTGACCGCTGTGGGGGAGAAAACACCAACACAACCACAGTGAGTGTGCATATTTGATACTAATCTTATTAAATATCCTTGAAAAATGAGCATCACAATTCTTTTACCCAAAAGATTTGTATTATAATGGATAACAGAAGCTCTTCTAGATGTAGAAGGCATGCATAAGTGCAGGAAGGGGAAGTGAACAAAGGGTTAGTGTGTCTCAAATGTTTTAATAAAACAGCAATATTGTCACAGCTGTGTCTTTATGTTGTTACCTACATTATCTGATGATGGATCTACTGAAATTCATGAACTGCTGGGGGCAGCACATAGGTCAAAACAGACTTAAGTAATTCTAGACCCAAATGTATCATCCTACTAAACTAAATCTTTACCAAAAAATTTAATGATAAAACACGTATTTACCCAATAATGTCCTTTCATTGTTGACTGAACAGCTGATTATGTGCAGATCCTTCTCAAACATATAGAGGTGCTACAGAGAAACACAGTAATGTTAATAAATGTGCTTTTTAAAACTCCATAAAGGAAACCATCTAACAACTTCTCCTATGAAAACACTGCTGCCCAGTACACAGATTGTATCTTTAAGCCAAATCTTTTCATGCCAAGAAGAAACCCATTTCAAGCCTCAATTGTAAGAGTTCTCCTTTTCTCATGTTTGTTTTTTGCTGGTTCTTCTGAGCTCTATGTTGCCACTAGAGCAGCACAGCAGACTTTTATTTTAATACAAAATTTCACTCATTTAATACTACTATGGAGACATTTGCAAAGGCCTGTTACCATGATTCTAGTTACTGAAATGCTGTATGTTCAGTTTTAGAATAAAATAATTTCCTACAAATGGTAGCACCGAACATGCACATATAAAGAAAATCCCAAACATTTCTTAGCACATATGTGCAACACGAAGAGGAGTGGAAAGGACTTGAATTGGTTGTCTAGAAATAAAGATTGCAGACATTATGCTTTACTACTCTCAGGCCTTTCAGATGTTCTGCAATGTGGTGCATTTTAATACTACTGAGAATCCTTCCAATACTTTCACCAGTATCTTTTCTGTTTCACATAAGGATACACTCCTTAAGGACATAAGACATACTTGTGTTGCAAAGCATCAAAATCTGAAACACTACAGCACTGTCTTAACCAGAGAGAAATCTGCTATTGCTCTCACCTCATTTTGTTTAGTTTGAAGATCGTACAATCCAATGTGAGTGTTTCTCTGATTTCCCTATGGATAGAAACAAATTAGCACTTGCAATATAAACATACACAGTTAAATACTGTTCTTTTTTTTTTCCTGCCTCCCTGTTCTCCCTGCCCCTTAACACACATCCTCACACACTTCCCTGTCCTATATATAAAGAGTCAGTTAATTATCTAATTCCAAGAAAGCAAATTCTAATTCCAAGAGAACAAAGATTTATTTTTTCCTTTTAGAACTAACACATGGGATAAAGCTGAAATGTGGCCAATCCACAGCCCACAAGCCATTTCATAAACCAAGTGCCTCTCTCTCACTTTGCTTCTAAACTGGTTTTAGTTACAGGCAGTAAGGCCAAGAAGAGAGATGTCTGTATACAAATCAGTAGAGATGCTATGGCCCCCAGAGATTTAAGGCTGGTGTTCCAAACCTCACCAACTCGGTGGGTCACTGCTCCAAAAGGGAGCACAGAAACATCGCAAACCACCAAGAATCAGCTCCCAGTGATCTGGCTGTAGCCTGGAAAAAGGATTTCAGGTCTACCTTAGGAAGAGATAGAAGGCTAAGTATTTTACAAGCTCACCATTGGCCTTCTGCCTTTGAAGAGTAACACAATATATATGTCTTCTGGCTTATTGATAATTAATATATGATGATTTTGTTTGGGGCACTTACAAATGTTTGGGACTACTAATCAAAACTTTATTACTTTTTAATTTTTACCATGCCTTAATTTTTCCAAATATATTAAAAAAGAAAATTCTGCTTTGCAGCATACACAGGATAGCAAATCAAACTGATGTCTATTAATGTACTTTGGATATTGGCATTAAATTGCTAAACTAGTGAAATTAAATCCAGCCACAGAGGCTTCTACTTACACAGTGAGCATCATTGTTTTTAACAACTGCCTAGGGGGGAGAGGGGAGAGATCTGTGGTTATTTACAAATTTATGGCATCTTGCTTTGTGAAGTTGAAACAAAAGCCTGAGTATTCGCTTCCTAAGGGGTCTATTTCTGAGTGTCTCATTATTGTTGTGGCAATGACAAGTCTTTGACTTCTCATTTAAACAAGGAAAACAAAATGTCTTTATATTAAGATGCAGGCTCCAGGGCTCCTAATTTAAGATTAAGCAAGTGCTTTCACAAATAATTATTTTTTTCAAATGTGTCTGAAATGTTAACACCCTCTGTACTTTGATACTGAAAAATACACTTTACAAGCCTGGCAACAGAACTACATCAATGCCCATGACCCTGCATAAACTAGGACACATGTTTTCATGTGCACTCTGAAGATTTTTGCATTACCTTGCAAATAGAATTCACTTCTGTTAAAAACATCTTCCTTTACATCAACTATTAACATCACAAAATACAGACACTGTCAAAACCACAGTACAACATAATACTCTAAAATAAGCTTGAAAATAAAAGTCATTCTCCACCTTCCCCAGTTTCACACAGAACACACTCGAATTTTTCTCACATAGAAGACAAAGGTTGTTTTCTATTTGTGTCTATTGGGAAACAAGCCAGGGCAGCTTAGTCTAGTTTACATGCTCCACGCCATACACCTCCTCCCAAAGAGCAGGCTACAAGGGCGCCAGTTCCCTAAACTCCACCAACTGTTTTGACCAGATCCCAACAGACTACAGTGGGAGCTTAGACACCCAGCAAGCAGGCCGACACCTGCATTTAGATGGGTGAATCTTGAGCTACAACTCTTCCCTCATGCCAGTTGCAAGAGCTTGAAGAGCACACAAGGCAGGCAGACTGTCAGAAGCCCAAAAAGTTCAGTGGGAGATTCCACAGGTGCCAGAAAGCAGAAACACCACACACACAGTACCAGATCTCCTGCTCTGCTAGAGGGTTACTTGCATCAAGTCTTCTAGAGTTTTAAGCAATGAAAACCCCCAAAATGTGACACTCTATAGAATTGTTTTTATGGTTACTGTTGTCTTGTACAGACTCCCGTCCTTATGCTTGTACCAAAGGAAACATCCACCCACAGTTAAAATGTATTACATCTTGATGAAGGCCTCACCTCTTCCCTTAACCCTAGGGAAGCTGGAGAGTTTTAGCATTGTTGAGACAGAGGGGAATGAAAGGCAGCTCTACTCCACTGGAGTTCATCTCATATTTGTACTCCTCAATAACCAAGATCCTCCAGGATCCAGGTGGATCTACAGACTCCCCTGAGCTGCGCAGTCAAGAAGCACAGCTTGTCTCATCAAGGGAACAAGGAGAATGAGACAAAGTTTCACCTTCTGAAACCATTAGAAAAGCCACTTGGAATTAAAACTAAAAACACATGCCATGGCGAGCAGAATCCTGTGTTAAGAAGCCAGCTCTAGAGACTTCAAGGCATCAAATAAACAATTGTTACTTCAGACTACTTGTAATAGCGTTATGGATGAATCTTACAGAAAAGTATATGCAGAAATACTGTTAGATAAATGTCATCTTAAGATATTTTAGAAGGAGAAAACATTCAACTAAAGCACTGCACACAAATTTAATAGCTAGCCTTTGCTAAGAAACTGAGAGTGAAATTACATGCCGCTTATGAAGTGTTTTAAAGAAATTGCATTTCATTCAGGGGGAGATTCTGGGCCACCAAAAAATCAAGGGCAGAAACCCTACAGACTTAATCAAGTTAGTATTTTACTCTCAATTTCATCATTCTTAACATTTGTGTGAAGCGGAGATGGGTATTTACCCTCTGCCCAACCTCCCAGATTGTAATCAGTCATGTTTCCATGTTCTAACATGTACTGCAAAAAAAAAATTAAACTACAAGAACTCAATTAGATTCACATACAGCATTATTCTCCAGTATATTTTTGTTAAGTTCCAAGATGGACTTACCTTCCAGGTATAAATAATTTTTCCATTTCTTTCAACATTTACAATGTAAAGTGCTGATGAATTCTCAGAAGTATCTGAAATATGAAGTACAAAAAGGCACAGGATTTTCATTTCCGCTGGTTCCTCATACAACTTATACACACTTTAAGTAAATATGCTAAATACATTCTTACATGTAAATACTTATTTGCATATGCCAAAATTACTCCCCTCTGGAAAAAGAGAGAGTACTTCTTACACCATGATTTAAATCTGATAAACCTCAACATAAATAATTAAGGGATTTCAAAACATGCAAAAAAATTATTTCTGTAAACTCCTACCTCTTCATTATAATTATGATTCTAATGTCCACTACTTTTTGTTATGAAAATGGAATGTGCATTTTCAAAGAATAAAAAAACCAAACCAAATTGAAAAAAAACCTTTCATTTATTCACTATACACAACATGGGGTTCAAACAGTTAAGCCATACTCCAACCCTCAGGACACTATGGGAAGGCAGAACTAGCCTGAGGAAAATATCACTTGGTCACACCTGCCCCTTCAGCATGTCAAAGGAAAGCCTGAAAATAAACTACATCTTTAGACATTAATTCTACAACACCAACACCACCACTCCTGTGTCATTCTTATCCTTCCTCCTCCTCCAAAAAGAAATAAAGAAAAAGAAAACTGAAAAACAAAGCACCACAAGATTAAAACCAATAAATAGAGAGATATGCAACCTACCTACAAAAATAGGGAACTAAACAATGCAGGACAAAAAATTGTATGGGATGTGAATGAAAGAGTAGAGTTAAAATGGAAACAAATGAGCAGGAAGCTAAGATGGACACAGAAAGAGAAATGCACACCTGGACAAGGCAGCACAAAATAAAATCACCAGAAAAAGGGATAAAATATTGTATTCAAGGTGTCAAAAATGCATGCTTTCCTGATGCTTTCCTTCATGTTTTCTAATTACTGCAGTCATCAAAAATGTCTTTATCTCAGATGGAATTTTTACTAAAAGTGGAAATTTTTCCCTTAACAAGGTTGAAGCTGCATGATTGGTCTCAATTTTATGAAAAAGGTGGCCTGCAGCTCAGTAAGCATCAACAAAAAGAACTCTCCACAACCCTCTGCAAGCATTTAGTCAAGTCTGACACTACTTACTTGGCAGTTCTCACAAAGTGTTGATAGAGGTAAGACACTTAGTGAAACTTAGTTTAAAAGGCCTGATACTACAAACTGGCTTGTACAGTTTGCAGTGATAAGGAAAAAAACTGTTTTCAAGTTTTATCAGAAGGATGTAAATTTTCTATTTTGTTGTGGGAGGACAATGAAAATCCTTCCTGTGCATTGAACAACGCATCACTTTCTTTTGGTTTCAGATCACTCAAAGTACACACAATATCACTATATCAGGGCTAGACGGTGACAACTGGGAGAATTTAAAATAAAATATACTATTTTTGTTTTTAATTGGAACCTTCCTGGAACTTAACCACCACCTCAAACTTTCAAGATGAGTACTCCAGTCTCCACATTTTCTCATGCAATACTTCCTCAGAACAGAATTTTTGGTAGAGAAGGTCCATGAAAAATCTCTGTGTCAACGAATTTCCCTGAGACAGACATCTTAAAGGTGCTGAAAAAGTTCTGTGTCAGAAGAGAGTTTCACATCACTGAACAGTCAGTGGGACTATGGAGGCAAAGAAGTTGTGATGGTCTCTGCCCTTGGAAAGCCCTGCAGTAAAACCCTGCATGTAGAATTATGACTCCGTCCTCGTGCCCTGTAGCCCTTCAGCAGATGAAGGGCTACAAAAGAACCAACCCAGCCTGCCTGCCCAGCACACAACTTTTATGAACATAATCAGGAGAAGGCAGAGTTTGATTTCCTGAGGGTGATTATATGCAGCTCATCCAGCAGTAAGTGGAATAAAGAGAACAAGGCTGGTTCGCTTCACTTGCCGCTCCCTTCCTATCATCACAGCTACTCCCAGCTCTCACGCAATTAGCAGTTCTCACATGCTATCAAGTGCTTTCAAGTCCTTAGGAAAGAAAAAAAAAATATGAATAACTAACTTCTGAAAACACTGACACAAAAATACCACGACTCCCAAAAATTACTTGCTTTCTGTGATTAGATATTTCTTTGATGTTTAAATTAATCTTTTCAAATCCCTACCTCCCACTTTCACATTCCTAATATGAGGGCACTGCGTGATAGGGAAGAAGTCAGTATACACAGACAAAAGTTAAAATGCAATACAATAATGCTGGTATTTGATCAGACACACCTTCCAAACTAGGTTCTTATGATTCTGTATTATCAGGGAAATTTACTGAATGAAGACTCTATTATATTTTAGAAGACTTAATACAATTTTCTCCTTCCCAAACACAAGTCACTGCCATTTTGAGATCCTTATGCCAAAAACATATAGATCAATTTATCTTTGAGTTCATCACTGATGAACTGATAAATTCATAGATTAATCAATTATGTGTGGAGAATTTGAGAATTTTGCTTCAGACCCTTCAGTACACCTTTCAACAATTGTTCAGCAAATGTAGAAAATGTGAAGTATTTTTCAACAGACTTTTTAAATGATGGCTCGGTAAATAATTCTCCTATTCTCCAAGCTGATACTTTCTGGTTTGGTACTGAAGAAAATCTTATGAACCTATTTGATTACAGCCCCTCAATGTGGGAAGCAACTTAATTATTTTGAATAAAGTAAAAGCAACTGAGGGCATTTCAAGTTCATCACACCCTACATCGATATTTCTTCTGACGCAATAAGTAATGCAGTATTATTATTTTATCACAATAAGGTTTTCCTCAGTTTCTAAAAAGCAGAACCGAGCCAGCTGCTCTGCAGACGAATAACAAGCAGAAAGCCACAGGGCCAAGAACACGGAGGTCACTTTTTTCCAACCACTACCCGAGCGCTCGCTGCGCTGGCGATCGCACGCTGCTGTGACAGCTGACGCTGCATCTAATTTTAAACTCTACCAGACACACCAAAGTGTTCAGGCTGTGGGGTTTTTCCTCCCAGAAAGGGGAGTAGCGTGGGAGAGAAAGTAATGCTAAAACTTTGTTTGTTTGTTTGTTT
>VZRL01001029.1:701000-737512 GCA_013397895.1 Origma solitaria
GCCCGGCCCGGCCCGGCGCCGCTCCGGCTCACCGCCCTCAGCCCGCTCCCTGCGGGGCGGTGCCCATCGGGTGTTCCGGCGTGCCCCGGCCCGCTCCCGGCGCCGCCGGCCCTTCCGCTTCCTACCGGGCACGGCAGCGACGGACAGCGCCTCCGAGCTTCCCGCGGCGGGCGGCCTTCGTGCGGGCGGCCTGCCGGACTCGACGGCTCTCGTTTTCCCTATAGAGCGGGCGCCCAGGCTCCTGCTCAGGCACGTTGGAAGAATCCCAGAGTCACAGAATAGTCTGAATTGGGAGGGACCCACAAACACCCTCAAAGTCCAGCTCCTGGCCCTGGGCAGGTCAGACGCAAGAATCACACCATGTGCCTGAGAGCGTTGTCCAAACGCTTCTTGGTGCTGTGACCGCTTCCCTGGGCAGCCTGTTCAGTGCCCATCCACCCTCTGGGCGAAGAACCTTTTTCTGATAACCAGCCTACACCTCCCCTGACACAGCTCCAGGCCGTACTCTCCTGTCACTGATCACCAGAGAGAAGAAGGGGCAATCCTTTTGGAAGCTTCATCAGGGAGTGACTCCAAGTGCCTAAGAGAGCAGCCTGAGGCACTGTCAGTGAGGCCTGGAGCTGAGCTTCAGTCACCTGGAGTTCACCGACCGGGAGGCCCTGTGATGAGTTACTCTGCTCATAATCCCCCAGGAAGCATTAGGCATTTCACAGAGCTTCAGGTAGCACCCCTGTTTTCTGAGATTGTGCACTCTTGAAATTGCCTGTTGAATAGGTGGAGTCTCTGTCTGTAAACTGCTGGCAGAGCTCAGGATGTCCTCTCAGACTAGGCCTGGCCTGATCCTGCTTTTCATCTGCAAAGGAGGTAAAACTTCGTGTAACCTTAGGGTGGGGGGGTTGTTGTTTGCTTGGGGTTATTTTAGCTGTTGAAAATATTTGTAGAACTGATAAGGTGCTACTCCATGGCTATCTATAGCCTGCCTGTAATTACAATTTCCCCTCTGAAATGTGCTGGCTGATATCAGCCAGCTAAAGGTGGCATAAAAGTGGAGAGGCTGTGAGGGCACACACCGAACTCGACATACACAAACACAGAACAGCTTGAGACTGTTCTATGAGCTCATCCTGTACCAAGTTTTACCCCATCACTGCTAAGTTCTGGAGCTATAAAAAAGCCAGATCAGAATCAGGTATGTCTGCAAAGTGTGAATGAAAGCCAGGTTGATAATCCAAATGTAAAGCAGACGTAGTCTTCCTCTCAATCTCCGTATTGCCAGCTTTTTTGAATTTTACCACAAGTTTTGTAATCAACATTTTTCTTAAAGCTCCTTAGATCAAGTGGTTGTGCAAGAATTTCAGCTTATATTTTCACTGTTGTGAAATAAAGCTTGAAAATGTGACTGGAATATTTATTTTGGACACACAAGTGGAAAACAGACAAGAGGTCCCAAATGGATGATTTGTTTTGAGAGACAAGATAGGGCTAATTCATGAGTATGAGTGTTTGTTAATGACACAACTGGAGAGACAAGCAAAGTAGTGAAAGCCAATGAAATGACTGATTCTCTAAGTATGTGCAGAAGGGGAGATTTTCACATGGAGTAAGGGATGTACGCAAATCTGTACTCCTGTACCCAGATCTAGAGTTCATTTAAGGCCAGATGAAGTCAACTGACAGAAGTCTTGCTTCTGCTTTAAAGCAAAATAGAAAGAAATGTGAAGGTGGGTAACAAAGAGTCTGCATATAGCAATAGGACTCCAAATGCAGAAGGAAAAGAAAGAAAATTAGGTATGTTTGACTAGTATGATGATCCTGCATTAAAAAAAAAAAACAAAAACCCAAAAAAAACAACTGTTCTTTTGTTTCAATATCAACCATGCCGCTTGATATAGTTCTTGAAAGACAGCCAACAGAACTGATGGATGAGCTATTCTCTAATATTTACAGACTGAGAACCAAATGACAGTGCTGTTCTCTTAGAGAATCTTACACAGGATGTGAAAGGCTTTTGGGAGCTGGATGTAGTTAACATGTAGTTTACCCAACAGGCTTCTGGGTCTGCCAAGATGTGAGCTGGTGAGTAGCTGTGCAGACAAGTGAGTGGGGAGGACATCCGTTCACTCATGGCCTGTGTGTAATATCCATGCCACAGGTGTTGTTTAGGAAAGAACTGGAAGGATTTGTACAAGTTGCTGGAGGAGGTTGTGCAAATAGAGACTTTACAGTCAGGTGTGCAGTAGAAAAAACTTTCTTTGCTTTGTTGAGGAAGTAGTTAATAAAATTTCCCCTCAGAGTGTGGTTTCACTGCAAAGGACTCTTCATTATTTTTGTAAGCCAAATATGTTTAGATTATTTCACTGAAGTTTTTTAAGACTCTGGGCATAGAGCGGGACCTCACCTCCAGTACGTCATCCTGGGAACTTGGAAGCTTCTCTGATGTTAATCTCTGAAACCAAGGCAAGAGAAATTCTCTCAGAAGTCCCCCACCTTTTCAGTGAGAAGAAGGAAGTGGTAGCTTGACAGGTGAAAAGATTTGAGAAACAGAAAGGGATGAGGTGATTCGTGATTACTATCAGGGTGTAGAGATACAGAAACGTGACTGGAACAACCATGTAGAGCTGGGATAGACCAGCATACCAGCAGGAGCTGAAGGAATAGATAGGAGAAAGAAACCCAAACAGAAGGGAATGAGGATGAGGGAATCTGGAAAGATAAGATGAAGGTTTATAACCAATGGAGAACAGAAGTCAATCTTCCCAGAATTGCAGTAAGGATTCCTAATTTTCCCTATAGTCCAGCAGTTGATTTGAGATTCACTGGTTTCCAGTGGCTTATCCATATAAAAAGACAATATATTACTTCTGCCAGTTTCTTTGGTTCAAATGTAAAGGTTTCCTTGTGACTCCTAAAGGTCCAAAACTTCTGATAACCCTGGGAAGGTCATTATGATGCCCTGGTGTAATTATCTGTGCTTTCTCAAAATTGATCAGTTTTAATGGATTGATTTTAAATTATCACGGGAAACATCACAAAACATTGACAATTGATTTCAGCATTAAGCTTTGCCTTTAACGAAGTGCCTACTTAACAAAGTGTACAAGGTAGCCCATCTTTGAATAAAAACAGACAATCACAGATTTGGGTCTTTACAGTCCTACTTTTAAGGAATAAGTCAGTGGTCTCACACAAGAATTTGTAATACCATGAAGAAAACAATCCTCAAGATACCACTAAGTGTCTGCTACAGCTACTGTCAGCTCAGTAACACCTAAGACTTTGGAGTGAAATGGTGTTTCTTCTTTCTTTTCCCATGTTCCCATTTTTGTCTGTTATTTTTTGGAGTTTTTCTCCCTTCTACGTTTAATACGTAATTCCTTCATAGCTATAAAAATTAATTCGCAGATTTAGAGCTGATGATGTAAAACTCTGTATTCCTTGAGCCCTCAGTCTGGCTATGCCCATCAGAAGCTGTATCTACAGGCCCACAACTCCAGGTTGAATTCCTAGAAGCACAGAAACCACAAAGCTTATTCATTCAGAGTTCTTCAAATAATAACTCAGGACAGTGTATCAGGCTACCTTAAACCTGATACAAAAAAATTAGAAGTTGATGCAAAAGCCATAAGCATCAAAAAACTCCCTTAGATTTTCTTCAGCAGTCTTTGAGTTTAGACAGAACCTGATGTATTCTTGATAACATCTCACAACTTTGCTAGATGGAGAAAGAAGCTCTAGGTTTAAAGAAACAACCCAATTTCTTATCTCTGTCAGGTGAAATTAATGTTATAACCTACTTGTCACTTTTGCTTACATCATGAAACCCAACTATAAATTTTGCTCTCCATTTATACTCAGTTTCCTTTTCTGATTATCTGATTCAGTTAGTTTTGGTTTTTAGTTCCAGTCTGAAGCTGTGCAGGCACAGGAGCTGATCCCGATGGAGCAACTTCCAGGAGTGGCATGTGAAACTAAAGCTCTCATTAAAAAAAAGAAAAATTAAAATTTTCTCATTTCTTTTTAATCAGAAATCTGTTCCTGCCTTACTAACGGGAGGATCTCCCTTGAATTTTTAGCTAGAATGAATCTTGACCACAAGGAAATCATTAGTGCAGTAGTGGTCCTACTGATTGCACTGTAACCATCATCAGCATTATTTTACTGCTAACAACAATTTTTGTGCTAATTTCCTGTGTGCCTATAATCCCTTTTCACACAGATCATATGACAAGAATTACAAAATTATACAATGACACAAGTGTGGGGCTGATGAAGCATTGCCCCCTGCCATGGCAGTGTTGGGTGTAAGGCACCTTTCAGCTCTCTCAACAGAACAAAGCTTTGTTCATGGAGAAAAACATACAGAGCCATAAACCATCGATGTGTTCCACATTGGGAAATTATACATAAGACTTCTTATGAAGAATGAATATCTGAAATAATTATTTAAGCACATGACAGCCTGGTAAGCAGTTCATGACTTTTTTGGGAAATACTGCTTACTGAGGGCAACCTCTTTTCCCTCCATTCCAGTAATAGAGGGTTTATTGTCATCATGTCTAGACACTTGTTTCCTTGAAGAATGTTTTCATCCAGTCAAACACAAAAAATATACATAAATTTTCTTCTTCAATTGATGCTTAATGTGTTTGCTAAATCCTGGCAACACAAATAAGATGCAGTTTGAAATCAATATTTTAGTAGTAAAGTGTGCGATTCAGAGTTGGTAGAATAAAAAACCTTTATTTCAATGTGTGAGAATACCTTTTTTTAGTCTCTTTAATCACAGAATATCAACATAACTCAGAGTTATTTCACTGAAATCAGTCAGCATCCGTTATGGAAGCCAGTGCTTCATGGAGCTGCTTTTGTATGCTTTGTTTAATAATTCATCATAGGAAATAGTCTTTCAACTGCTAATGAAAAAAATCATTTTGCTATTCATGCTCATGTTGAACAGCACCTTCTTTTAAATAGCTTCATTGAAGTCAGTAACATGGTCAAGCCAGTAACATGAGTCAAAGAGGCTCCTGAAACAGTTAAGGTATTCCTCAAAGTGAGGGAGGGGAAGAGAATGGGACTTAGGGAAGTCTCTGACTGTCATCCAAGTGGCCTTTTTGTTTCCGCTGCTTCTCCCTCCATGGCCCGGGCTCTGAGCCTCCTTTGTTCTTTCCACAGACTAACCCCTGCTAGCGTTGATGAAAGCCCTGTGAGTACACACTGTCTCAACAGCTGTTGGAGGAGCTCTTGGCTCTATGTTTATTCTTCCAGCTCCAGCCTGACTGGCACTTATCAGTAGGGTTTAGAAACTTGCCCTTTCTTCCTTTGTGATCTTTCAGTTTTGACTTAATTTTGAATTGCAAGAGGACAGTGTCAATACTTTGCAACAGAGTTGCAACTCTCTGAGGAATTGGTAAAATAATGGGTATATCAGCATATCGGTTCAAATTTCTTTCACTTTTTAGATGTCTTTCCATTATTATTTTTATTGTAAAATGAAAGAGATATTTAGCACAAATGCATTCCTTCAAAATAAAAGGGTGCAGCGCTATAGACAGGGATAGAGCGGGATGAGCACATCAGTCAGAATTTTGTCTCACTGAACTTCAGATGCTTTGAAAATAGGGTTCTAGTGTGAGTTTTTTGTCTAGGCTTCTAGTTAATGAGGGAAAATGAGAACTCTAGAGGGTAATTTTTACCACCTGATTTTAGCAGTTAATTTAAGGTGCATTTTATCAGAGTGTGGATGCTGGTTCTCCTGTCCCCTCACTTCTGTCATGCCTGTTGGGAATGTGCGGCTGAAGGCCTGGAGGAAAGTGGGACTGTCCCTTCCCATGCCTGCCTCCAATTAGATCACATCCAAGGTAATATGGAAGGGGGCCCTGAGGGTGCAGTTTGATGAGCAGTTGACCTAACAGCTCATGACTGTTGAAAGGATGGACCCAGACTTCATTCCCTGCTCTTTTTCTTCTCCCTTCCTCATCCCCAGGTCACTTAGCCTCTTCGTTTGTCAGCTCTGCTGTCTAACGCCTCTGTGATCCAGCTGTACTGGCTAACACACTAATATTTTTTTTCAGTGGTTTAATTTTCTACCAGGTTATGAAGGTGTCTCCAGTCACAGAGAGCTTTTACAAGTCCACAGCCATTGCAAAGGGAAGTGGTGGTTTGTGCAGCTGGCAGCAGGGAGTGGGACAGAATAGAAGACCTCCCTGTACTGGTAGCAGTGAAGTTAGACCCACATGGCTCATTCATACCCTTTGCCAAATGCCTTCCTCTGACTTTCATGTTGAAAGAAGCAGTCATTTTTGCCCAGCATTGCTCTGATCCGTTGCCCAGCCACTGCTGGCGTAGTTTCCAGACCAGAGAACTGGTCCAACTGAAGTATAACCTTGAGGGGAGAAAGAAGGAGGTGGGAGAGGATGGTTTAAGTAATGTCAGCTATCTGTCAAGGTTACTGAACCCTTATGTCAACAAAAATGAAGTTACTCTACAGAACTGGGAATAAATCACTTATTCTGGGCAAAAAGCCTTGGGGCAACCACTTTTCCTGATGTTGGTGCTCAGTTAGGTCAGTGTAGGTTTCTGCCAAATCACAGCCTTAATGGTCAGCAGAGGAACCTGCTTCCCTCAACCTACAGTAAAAGGAGCCTAGGTATTGAGCTTTTAGCTGATCAAAGTCAGGTGAGTAAATCTGACTTTGAGCCTCCTTGGCCTGCTTTTCTGTTTCCAACAGCATCAATAGAAACCACTACTTTTTAATACCTTATTTGTATACTCTAACAACATTTGATACTGTGCAACACTTCTAATACACTCTAATTATTCTCTGAAAAGCTGAATACGTTTCCCTGGCACATCCTAAAAATATCTTTTATTTATTATATGTTGATTCCAAACAAATGTCACATTAATAAGCAGAGAGGCTTGGGTAGGTGTACGTCATCAGTCATGCAGTGGTTTCTTCTTCCAAAATACTTCCAGAATTAGGTCTGACCTCTTTTAACAATGAACTATTTATAGGATTCATAGGGGCCTTATCCTCCAACCCTGACTCAGCCAAAACTCACCACTGACCTTGACCTCCTGTAATCTATTCTTGTAGCCTTACTCATGTGAGGAGCTTTTATTCGCTGACCTGACTTGGGGAGCATATTCTCATGAGTATGATTTTGCAGGCTTGGTTCCCAGCTCAGTGGGACTTGGTAAATGTCAAAGAATCAATTCCTGAGATGCATGTGTTATTTTTACAATGTTGTAAGTACAAAAATAAGGGGCAAATATGCAGCTAAGTTCTGCTTCCAGTACTATAACAATGAACTGAGTGTAATTACATTAGGTGTGTACAGCTACAAATGAAAGCATTAAATTCTCATTTTGGAAGAGAGTGCATGTATTTTTAGAAGAAAGCAGTCACAAGATTCCTCAAACATAAAAATTATTACTAAAAGTAATTGATTTTTCTCAGGAAGATGTAACTGTTTCCAAGTAGAATATCGTTGCAGTGTTAGGTGATTACACTAGCACTAGTATGGCAATGGCAATCTTTTTTCTGAATTTTTGCATCTTTTTTCTGAAAACCCTTCTAACTAGTGTTGGTGCTCCTAATAGTTTTCTATTTTTCATTATGATGCGGGATGATACATTTTAAAAGATGATATACTGTGAGTAGTGGGTCTGGGTAACAGGAGGTTTTGTCTATGTTTAAAAAAATTACTCTTAGCAGTCTGTTTCCATTTATTTAGAATCCCAGAATCAGAGAATCACTAAGGTTGCAAAAGACCTCTAAAATTATTGAGTCCAACCATTAATCTAGCACCACTGGGTTCACTACTAAACCATATCCTCAAGTCCCGCATCCGCACAATTTTTTGGACACTTCCAGGGGTGGTGATTCCACCCATTTCCTGGGCAGCTTGTTCCAATGCCTGACCACCCCTTTCGTGAAATTTTTCCTAGTGCCAAACTTCACTGACTCTTCCCTAACATGCGATCTAATGATTCTTCCAGTTACAAAGATTCTAGTTATGTATATTTGTTGTGCCTTCTTTGCAACATATATTATGTTACACATCTCTTTACTTTTGTATCTTCTTGCTTCAAAGTGGAATAGTAAAAAATTTTAAATGCTTTTATAAGTCCCCAGTGTTTTTTCATTCGTATTTGGACCAATTATTTTTATTTTCCTTTATTTTGTTGTGCGTGGTGAGGCACTATTTACTACATAGTCAATCATCAGTGTATTGTATGGTAGTCTTCTGTAGGTCCTATATTTTGTTAGTTCATTTGAATACAAGCGTGCAATGAACACATGTCTCCAGTCAGCGCCTCCTAAGATGTCTAGGCCTTTTTCTTGAGTGGGTACAGTAAAGGTGGAATCCATTGTCCTTATGATTATTTGAAGGAATTCCTTCTAGTCAGCATTGTTGCACATTTATCAGCATTTGACTTTATCTGTCTGTGTTGCCAGTTAACCTTGTTCCACCAGCCCAGTCCTGGAGGCATATATCTTTACTTACTTCTGAAGACCCACAAGCAGCAGGGATACAGGCACAAAGGAATTGTCATTTATCAACCATGTTGGAAGCTGAGACTCAGCTTTTATTCCCTTGGAAGGTCAGGCCCAGACATGGTAGAAAGCAGGCCATGTTTGGCCTGACTATTCCATCACTGGCATCAGGAGACAGTTCTGTTACTGGACCCCAAGACATTTCTTATCATCTTGGTCAATACAAACAGCGTCTACAAGCAGATTTACTTGTTTATCATTTGTATGAAGGCTCCATGTGATAAACACTGCTCTTAGGTCTGGGTTCAGCACTTTTATTCATTCCACCTCCTTCGTGTAGGATATCTGACTTCTTTACAGCTGCCCATCTGCCCTGGGGTCTAACCAAAAGCCACCTTTTGCTTTCCTCTTTCTCTCATTTTGGGCTACTGACTCCTCATTCCACTACAAATTACTTCAGTCCAAAACTGAGAAATGCTGCAACTGGGCTTGATTCTACTTCTTTCCACAGCACTATTAATTGCTCTTGTCACAGCAGGAGTACAGAAACCAGAACTTTACTTAAAAATTGCGTATGGATGCATTGTTGTACCTTCAGAAATGCTCGGTTCCAAATGCTTCTGAGAAAGGTGCAAGTAGCCCTGTGGTTGTCAAATAAAGATACTATGCACCTGGCTTGGATGTTAGGTTTCATTCTGATCTCTGACAGTCAGAGACTGACTTATGCCTCAAAGTCTAACTTTTTATATTCCAGGGTATTCAGATTAATTAGAACTATACATATTCTCGGAATCAATAGCAATGTTTAATTCCTTTTTAACTTTTAGGCTCAATGACCTTTTTAATCCACAGTCTAATTACAGGGAACATGAGAAGTAAGAGAATTATTTAAGAAACTGCCATCATTTAATTGCTTTGAATTCATTTTGAACTTCTGCTTCATCTTTCCTGTGGCACTTTTTAGTCTTCTGTGCTCAGTCACAATTAATCTTTTAAATTTTTCTTCAGAGAATCTGCTGTCTATGCTCTGGATCATTCTTGTAGCTTTTCCTCAGAATGTCTTCTGGGGAGGGCCTTTGAAAAGCCCTCTTTAAAACCTGGAAGTAAGGTGTAGGTGCTTGTTTTTCCATTTTGTCGGGACACTCAGGAGTGTGGTTTTCCTGTGCATGGGCAGAGGTGTTTGGCCTATCAAGGTCATGGTTAGGCTTTTCATAATTCTGTCATTAGAGACTGTGTCAACCACTTGACCTAGTGGTAAAGATTCTTATAATTCCTAGAAATATTTTTTAGTCTTATTTTTGTGGATATATGCGCGTGATACTGACTTAAAGTACTATTAGGTAGTTAAATTATTTAAATGAGAAGGTTTGTATGTTAGCCCATGAACTTTCTCATTCTTGCCGTGTTGGATGTATCTTGCCTGTGTTTTATTTTAAATTTAGCAGTTTATAATATCTATGTAATTTTCTCTGTAATCCTTCTGCTGTTTTTGTATTTTGATTACAAGAAAAATATTATTGTAATCAATGTTCTCTGCTGGGGGGAAAAAACCTAAACAAGGGTGATTATTTGTTTTGCATGAAACTTAAGACTAACTAAGCCAGTCAGATCAAAGGTCCCTTTAAATAACATCTTGTCTCTGACAGTGGCCCGTAATAGATGCTAAGAGAAAGCATATATAAAAATATAAAAATTTTTTTTCTTCTTTTGCAACTTTTCCAGATTATAAAATTAAGGAATCAAGACAATCCGGAATATACTAATTTATTTTTTGGCATCCAAAAATTCCTACGATAATTAGTTTAATTATTTAATAAATGGGAAAAAGTACATCTGTCTATTTAATTCTCCTGCCTGATAATTTTATGTGGTGTACACTAGCTTTTAAGTTAAAAAAAATTGAGCATAATCATCCTCCACTCAGGAAAATTTATCACATTTTCCTTATTCCAAGATGAGGAGTGTATTTAATATCTTTTCATCTAAAATCTATGCCTTACCTCTTATCATACTTATTATACTTCTTGATGTTTTTCTGAGACTCATGTTTGAAAAGGCATACAGAGACTTTATTCTTTGTAATTGTTATTTTCTTGGGAATGCCATTGATCCATAATTTGCATCTTTAATATTGCAATAAAGCTCCCTTTAATTTTTCTTACATCAATGACTATTTGTTTGTCAAATTCTCACCTAGGCCTTCTAATTTCCATTTTATACTTTATTTTCTGTAAGTGTCCTTTCAAAGACACGTAAATGAGTGGTTTCCTTTTCACATGCACAAAAGCCATCTAATGTTAATTATCAATTGTGGCTCACACATTGCTTTTAGCTACGGCCGTAGAGCAGGAAGCAGCTGTCCAGGACAGCAGACTGGTGGGGACGTTTAAATTGGTGTAGAAACAGTCTGTACTTGGCAATATCATTCAGAAGACTTTAGGCGAGCACGATGAACCCATGAGGTTCAACAAGGCCAAGAGCAAGGTCCTCCACGTGGGTTGGGACAGTCCCCAGTACCAATACATGGTGTGGATGAAGGGATTGAGAGCAGCCCTGCTGAGAAGGACTTGAGGGTGCTGGTGAATGAGAGCTGGGCATGACCTGGCAATGTACACTCTCTGCCCAGAAAGACAACTGTGTCCTGTGGGCTGAATCCAAAGCAGTGTGGGCAGCAGGGACAGGGAGTGATTCTGCCCCTCTTACTCTGTTCTCATGAGACCCCACCTGGAGTTCTGTGTCCTGGTCTGGAGTCTTCCGCACAGGAAAGAAACAGACCTGTTGGAGCAGTGTCAGAAGAGGGTCACAAAAGTCATCAGAGGTTGGAGTACCTCTCCTATGAGGACAGGCTGAGAGAGTTGGAGTTGCCCAGCCTGGAGAAGAGAGAACTTCTCTTAAAGGAAGACTTTATTGTGGCTTTTCTTTACTTAAAGGTAGTTTAAATGAAAAATGGAGAATGATTTTTACTGAGACCTGAGGTGACAGGAGAAAGGCCAATGGTTTAAACTGCAAGGGAGTAGATTAAATTGGTTTTAAGGAAGAAATGTTTTATGATGAGGGTGGGTGAGACACTGGAACTGGTGAAGTTGTAGATACACCATCCCTGGAAGTGTTCAGGTTTGGATGGGACCTTGCACAACCTCCCTGCCCATGGCAGGAAAAGATGGCCCTGCCCATGGCGGAGGGTTGGACTAGGTGGTCATTAAGGTCCTTTCCTACTCAGAGAATGCTGTGATTGATTCTGTGTTCTTGCCAAACACATTTTCTTATCTGCTCCTTGCCCAGTAGGAAGAGAGTGGCCACACAAAGCAGCAGAGCCTGTCAGTTGCAGTAGGTTTTACATGTTCACACATTTCTAGTGGGGACTGTGGGTAGGGAAATGTGCAGGGTGGTACTGGGCACACAAACAGTGGGGCCGTAGCTCTTGGTTATGGGAACAAGTAGCTTGCTTAGTTTTCATACTCTAAATTGCTTAAGGACCTCAAATTAGATACTCTGTACTGCTTTGTGGACTGAGAGCCTAATGAGGTTAGCTAATGAGTTGTACATCCCATATTGTGCAGAGTGAATGTTTCTACACAGTTTTGTTTTAACAACTCCATGAATAATAGCCTTGAGTGGTATTCTCAGGCTGGGAAAAGAATTACGTAAAAATGTAAATACATCTTTAAAAACCAGTTTTAATTACTTAGAAGCTAAGTGCACCAAATACATTAATTCCAATTATCTGATTGTTGTGTGACTTCTCTCTGAAGGGAAGTTACAGTTATTTAGGTACCTTAAGGACACCTTGATATTTTACTGTAAAAAAACACCTTTTTTTTATTTTATTACCACAATCTTATTTTTTATTCTACATTTTAATTGCTGGTTCATAACCTGTATCAATATTAGTCTCTCTCAAAATCCTTAAATAATACTTTTGGTTCTGAAGTAAAGGTCATCTTCATAGGTCATTTTAAATATCAGAACATCTCCAATTGCCTGAACTAAAGACAATGAAGTCAGTTGAAAGTAATACAGCCTACTGCTGCTCTGCTTTTCGTAATTTCTGGAAAGGTTTGAAGTTGTTGAATGTGTGGTAAGTTTGAAAAAGAGCAATCTTACTTAAAATCTAGATGAAGGTAGAAGATTTGCACTATAAAACAAGCTGATGAAGTAATCATCAGAGTCACCAAGGAGGGCAGGCAGTATCCTGCAGAGCTGCATTTCCAGCTTGCTGATCAGGCTATGTTCCTTCCACTGAGAAATGCACTGAGAATGCTGAATGAATGCACAACATGCAAATCTAACCTGTTGTAGGTGCTTTTTGTACTTCTTCCATGACTTAGAAGCTAATGCTCATGAGTAATTTATTTCAGCCTTTTATCCTATGTCTTTTTATCTAAAGATGGGATCCCCAAGATGTCACCTCTCCCAAACTGTGGAGAGCACAGAGCACTAATTTGTAACCTCCTCTCAGGACTTCATTTTCAGCCATGCCAGTTTGTAAAGCCGCCACTTGCCCAGCACATCTAATGGGCTCACCATTTTCACTTTCAATACAGTACAGTACAATTCAGTACAATTTTCACTTTCAAATGGGCAGTGCAAGTGCATCTGTTTCAGGGGACTGCAAATACCCCAAAAGTAGCTTGTGTCTGCCAGCTTTTGTTTTACTTGGGGCTGATGCCCTACTGCGATGACTGCCCTCTCACCATCCTTTCCATAGGAGCTGTCACAACCAGGAGAAGCTGAGTGTTTTGAATCACGCTGTTGTTCCTGGAAGACCAGTTTGATCAGAGCAGACTGGTCCTTTCAGGTGAAATGCCGTTAATTCTCTTAGGAGTCCTGGATGCACAAAATCTGAAGTAACTATGTGACTCCTTCGAACAGTGAAGTAAGAGTCGTCCCCATGACTGAAGAGGATGAGTGTGAGGTGGAAGGCTTGGTCTTCTCCAGTGGGGGCTGCAGAGTTTCGAAACAAGACTAATGAAAACATCAAGTCTTTTAGAGAGTTACCTAAGAACCCAACCTTGTGAAACCATTTAGTCAGTGGAGTAAAATGGAGAGTGGACTATCTGACCCCCACCCCACCCCACCAGCCCGAGGTGCTTTGTAACTACAAATACTAAGTAGTACAAAGCAAGGAATGTGTAAGAACAATGAACTCAAAGAGCAAAATTATTACAGCCACGAGTTGGGCCTGCTAGTGAACTAGATCAGGCTTAATGTCTGTGAAGGTGAATTTACTTCATAAAATGGGGAAACCCGTGTTTCTTTCTTATGGGTTTGTTGGGATTGGCCCAAAATGGATGTATAAAGGTTGCCGAAGCAGGAAAACAGAAATTACTGCTGGACCTGAAAGATAAAGCTGCAAATTTTAGGACTACTGTGTTCATGTAAGGCATGTATCATTTTTGCTTAAAATGGGGTGTCTTTGAACAGTAAGAAGTAGGTATGTTAGGGTCCGTGAGGACCACAGTAAGCATCTTCTTTTGTTTTTATTTTTTAATTTATGTAACAGAGAAGAGAATCTTGCTGTGAATTAACGGGCTTATGGTGTCAGACTGCCCCAGATATTAGATTCATATATTAGCTGCTGTTACCCCATGAAGATATAGTTGATACTTCCAGGAGTTACATTTTATAGCATACTTTCTAAACACTGTAATCCAGCCTTTCCCACCTGGATTACACCTCTCACAACCCATCTAGAATACAAAATAAATGAAAAAATAATTAGAGGGAGGTATTAAAATCTTGGAAATAAAACTAATAAATATAAAAGCTGGGAAAAAATTCTGTGCAGCAAAAACAAATTAACATAAGTAGCATAGCATCTTTAAACTTTTTTAATTGAAACAACTCCAGAATTAAAGTCACTTAAGGCTTCTCTTTAGGCCAGACTGACTGGAAAATGTTTCAATTTCAATAAACGACTGTTTAGTTTAGTCTGAAACTGGTAAGACATGAAAAACTTCCACAAAACCTCATTTAAATATAGTAATGCCCTATTTTGGTAATGTAACATGTACAAACAAGATGTCCATCAGTTTAGTTGGCAATTTTGAAAGATTTCCACTAAATGCTCTGCAATCTTCTGAAGCATTTGAGAACATTTGAGAACCACAAATACTATGCACTTTTTTCTCTGCTATTTAGAGAATAAATGTAGCTCACTTTCTATTTTTTTTTATGCTAGTATTTTTTGTTACTGCTTCAGTGTGATTGTTGCAGTACAGCTTTCTCTCAGTTCTCAGCTAGAGTCTTTTATTCTGTTGGTTGCTGGTTGTGCCTTTTGACCTGTGCTGGGGCTTTACTGGTACAAAATTGGAACATAATTTAGTTTTCGTTTAGACCAGAATTTGATGTAATGTTTTTAACATTTGTATTCCACATGCATCTTTACAGATTATACTTACGGGCGAAGTATTAGTGCATGTTTGAAAATTGGTTTAATCTTACTGTGGGAATAAAATCTGGATTTAAGGGGAAAATTAGAGAATTCTATCTCATGATTTTTTTTGTTTCCTCTGATATTAATTAGAATGACTATATATTTTCGAATGTGTCATTTCAGCTTTCTGTTTCTAATTTTATTGTATTAGATGACCAAGACTGTATTAAGATCAGGGTTTGGATTTTTACAGACAAATGTAATTTCTACCATGAAAAAATACATGTGAAAACTCAACCTTCAATTTGCAAAAACTGAAGAAAGCAAAAGTCAGGTTTACAAACATCAAAGGAGTTATAGTGAAGAATTTGATTCCAAGGCGGAGCTCTGGCCACTCAAAATGATTTGCCCTCTCTAATGGGGTGATGCGGACACCATGGCTGCAATAGGGCATCGGTTTACAATTTGGTTCATTTAAACTGTTTATTTACCAGAAGTGCCGGCAGTCAGCCATAAAAGTGGCCAAACCAGGAATGTATTGTTCTAATGTTTATGCAGTCAAAAAAACCCAAGCAGAAACCCTTCAGCCATTCTATCCCACTTTGTCAGCTCTTCTAAAGTTTTGCAAAGACAGGGTGATATGGAATATGTTTCATTTACAAAAAACATTGCCAGAGAAAATTCTGAGGGCATAAGCCACATTTCTGGAAATTGTAATGACTCAAGTGACCTCTTGTTCTGACAACTACAATTTTAAGCCTGGGCTACTCTGATCTATAATCAAGACAGGGAGAAAGAAACAGTGATGTGGGCAACACAGACAGGACTGGATTGCGTCAGAAGATGGTGTTTGTTTTTTTGTCTGACCCTATATAATACATAACTTTGGGATAAAGAGTAGTAAGAAAACTGTGAGGAAATTTCCTTTCTCTTTAATTTAGTCAGTTGTACAATTGTTTCAAGTTGGTCATTTGCTTTCAGGATTGTTTATATTGTACCAGACTAAGGGCAGCTGTACCCCTATGGAATCACAGTACTGAGAAGTTGTATGGGAATTCAGGAGATTGGTAGTCCATCCCCTACTCTGAGCTGATCAGCTGTATCCTAGATCATCTTCAATACAAGTGCACTTAACTGCTCTTAAAACTTCCCATTTCTTAAAGACTTTCTAGTCTATGGCCTTCCAAGCTAACCTATTTTGCTGTTTAACAATCCTTTAGGTTGGAAAGCATATTCCTAATGTCTATGCTAAATCTCCCATGCTATAAATTAACCCAGTTATTTTTTGGTTTTCCTCTTGTGGCCACGAGTAGGAATTAACCATCTGCTCTTCATTTAAGGAGAGACTGTTTCATTTTTTTAAAATCTGCAATTACTTAAATATATATCCAATATAATGAAAGGCAATAATACTGGAAGGGTGAGGATTTGCTGTATTGGGTGTAGTTAGTGGTGTGTAGGCTCACTGTCCTGTCTGCTTGCCAACGTACCACTGTTCCTTAGCAGTAAGAGAAACCTTCCTTTCAGCCTGTATTTGCACTGGTGCAGCCAGGTGTAGATTCAGTAACATCTTGCTCTGCTCTGAATTTTTGCACTTGAAGTGCAGATGTGGCAAGGAGCTATGGTGTAAGCAAAAACCTGTGTTCAATGAATTTGTCTCAGGCATAAATTTTACCTCTTACACAAGTGTAATCTCAAAATGAGCAGATCCCGCCATTGCCTAAAACTGTGGAATCCAAAAGATCACAACAATGGCTTTGCAGATCAGGACATTTCATTCAATGTTTTAACCTCTTTAAAATATTTGTAATTACTAAAAGACAAATTATATTATCATATAATGCTGAAGAAGCTGAATTCTGCTGAGTTAATCCTGAGTAATACCGCTGCTCATAAAAGCGAATTTGACCTCAGTGTGTATGACAGACAGGATTAATCAATTTAAAATGTTTTCAGTATTTCAAAAACATTGAATGCTGTATAAATAATATGTATTAATTGCCCTAGTTGAAAATGAAAAAAAGCATGTACCCCAGTAACCAACATTTGATCTTGGTTTAAGTGGTGAACTGTAGCTCTGCAAAGTAGCTGTGGTCATCCTGCTCTTAGTCATTGCTGTGTAGAGGGATCTTAGTGCAAACATGCTAAATGAGGGTAGTAAAAAGCCTGGGATAGTAAAAGCTCTAGAGCAACTCAGCAGAACGAAATTAACCCTAAGAAATAATGAGTACATTTCAGCAGGTCCCTTTTCTTCTGCCCCCTGTCATGCTTTGAAAGAGAATTATCACATACACAGACTGTACAGTGGATCTGTGGCATTTAAAGAAGCTTTTATGGGGCCTACCAACAAACTCAGAATGTCCAGAATTTCCGGAATCATTAACCAAATGAGATTTGTTTTAGCTCATGGTTACAGAAAAATCTCCAATATGAGCCACCTGGGCTGCAGAACTGATGCCTCACTCTCTTATCTAAATTGCAGAGATACCAGAGAACTCTAAAGTGTGAATATTTTTGCTTTTCTTAAGGTCAACTTTAGATGACAATAACACCTTTATAATACTTCTGTATCCTTCTCATCCAGCTGGTTAAATACTGGCCAGATTCTACCCTTGATCGTTGTACAAATCATCCTCTGGTATTAAATGAGAAGTGACTGGGCCAGGTGTGAAGTTCAGGCGTGGAAATTCTGCATTCCCTTAGTCTTTCTGTAGCTCCAAACATCCCTGGTGAGATCCAGCAACATATTCGTGAGTGTGAACTAATGATTGCTTCCCCAAAGGCATGCAGCCAACATAGTCTTTTTATTGGTTTCATACAGTTTCACACAAAACTAATGCTTCAGTTTGAAATTCAGTAGGATTTTTACACAAAACTTAAAATAAATGGTTACCTCCATGTGGCTTAGAAGAACAGAAGTCACACAAAAATGGAAGCAACTCTACAACTTGCACTCAGTACTCTAATGGAAAATCTCGGAACTCAGTTTCCCAGTAAACCTTCTCAGAGCTAATTTTAATGTAAACAAACTACTGCTTAGAGTGCTCATGTGTTTTTTGCTGTGACTTGTGAGACATGTTTCACTGATTTATGGTATTCTTTTATAGGTGCTTTAGCAATCTATTGCCTACATAAGTTTACATTTTCAGAATGCAGTATTTTTTAATGCATGCCCCATTGTTCTTGAGACTTGAACTGCATATAAAATTAACATGAGATTTTGCATTGTAAATTGGCTTTTAATGTGCAAATTATGGTGCATGCATGAAAGTTTTGCATCAAAACACTGGGAAAATAGACATAAAAAGCTTTTTTTTTCAAAAATGAACTGATAAGGTGTTATTTGGAATATGTGAAATATGTAAGAAAAGGAGGAAGGGTAGATGAAATGTCAGTACTGACATTTTTGTCACTGCTCATTTACATTTTTCACAAATGAAATAAAGTTCAATAAAATGCCAGCTTTTTCTTTCCTTACCTTGATGCAGCATTTTTTATTTATTAGGGTTAGACACTTGCTGTCTAGTGCAGAATTGATTTTCTGCAGTCCCAGCTTTAAGCTGTTACTTTCCATGAAAGTTTTCCAGAGGAAAGTCTTTGCGATTTGGTTCTCCCAAAGCATGGCATTGGATTCTTCTTCATGGAAGAGTTCCTTCTACTTGAAATGGGCTTTGCTTCCCAAAGCAGCAGTGGGATGGTGTAGCTTTATTCTGTGCTCCCTGCAGTCAGTAGGAAGTCTTGGAAGCCTACAGAACAGCACCAACCTCATGGGGAACTTTTTAACCACTAAGAGGCCTTTTCAACAGCAGAGCCTTGGCTGCACACTTTTCTTTGCATCAAGTGCACAGTCACCAAGTCACCTAAATGCACTGGAAATCTTTGGAGCTGCAAAAATACTCAATGGGCTTTGAATTACTTCCAAAGGGTCTTCAAGACTCTCTCTACAGTTAAACTTGCCCTTGGAGTTCTGCAAATGCATTGTATTAATTTTTTATTAAAGTTCCTTTGACTTCTTGTGCACAGAGTACAAAAGATGAAAAGATGTTTTAATGATATAGCTACAGACATCTGAATGATAATCAAATATTAATAATCTCCTTGTTTGCTTTTGCAACTGATAGAGGCTAGGGAAATGAAGCCTTACAGGTGCTGTTCTAAAACAGAAAGGCCATATGAGAAGAAAGTACATATGAATATATTGGTAGAGACTATACAAAGTAATATGAAAAGGTAAACACTACTTCAGATTGATGTGTTGGAGAAAAATCAACAAAACTTCTATACCTGATACGGTGTTTCACAAAGTTGCTGGAGATGTTAGAGTTCAGTGGTCAAGGGTTACCCAGTGTTTATAGTAAATATACTAATGTTTTCAAGTTTTTTAAAAGCTTAAGTCCCTCACCAAAGTATTTGAAAGAAATGGAGGTACCATATAATGAAAGAAAAAGTTCTCCTCAGAGTTCCTGTCTTCACAATGAAGAATGTTGTAAGCAGTCTCTGAAAGTATCTCTACTGAGATGGACACTACTCAATTAACTGACCATAAACAACCTTAGATATATAGAAATTAGTCTGTGAATGATCAAGAATTATTCAGGATAGTCAAGTTTAAAGACGACAGCTAAAAATTTCGAACATTGAGAAGCTGTTATAGCTCATGTATAAATAATGCCAAAATAGATTTGGACTGACCAGCTTGCAGAAGACAATTTAAGGAGGGATTTGAGAGAAAACTCTGAACTTGTAAATACAATGGGGATTAGCCATCATTTTCTGTGAAACAAGGATTTAGGCGGAAACAAATGAAATCCTGTTGGGCAACAGATTTCAAATGAACAAAGGGATGTTCTTTTCCAGGTAATATAGAATTATGTCACAGAAATCAATACCACAGAATATTTTGGACTTGAAATGTATTGTGTCAAGAAGCTGCTATATTCGCAGATACTCTTTGGTAACTGTAGCACAGGATGTCAATGTATAAAGTCCAGCTCAGGATCTCTTTAGCTGCAAAGTGCTGCCTGTGGATAACTTGGCTATGGATATGCCTCATCTCTTGCATTCATTCCCTAAACATCCTCTACTCGCCACTTCTGGCGGGTTACAGGGGACGTGAACCCACATGGACTGTGATCTGACCTGCCATGATCGAAAAATGTTGTAATACCATTTTCTCATTTTCACTGAAATTTTGGAAAGAAAGACAGATAAGTTTATTGAAATTCACTCTGACCTCTGTGTATACAAATTACCAGTCCAAAAAAAAAAAAAAAAAAGTATAAAACCGGACAAATTTTTAATGCTAAGCCTTTTAGTGGCTATTACTGAGTGACCATTAACCAACCATTATGGTGAGAGACCATTACCTATAAACTGCCCACCTGATGCATTTGAGGGGAAAAGGAAATGGGAATGGGCTTTAATGTATGTTGCTAGTAGTTGCACATTAATATCTGAGGTTCATTCATCAGACAGATACTTTTTACACTCAATTTCTAACCCTTATAATTTTATCCTATTTCAACTGGTATTGTTGGGAAAATTCCAATTTTGTTGAACTCTTTCTCCTGATAGCAAAATTAACTTAACAATGTTCTCTCCATCTGCCTCATACACAGCTGTTTTAAAATGCAGAAAGATTTTTTAAAAACACCTGGCTTTTTAAGGCTTGAGTCATGAAACTTTTAAAATCAATTTTAGTAGAAATTAAAACCTTAGTGAGTAGAAATCTATGTTTAGTTATCACCTACCATAACCCATTGTAAATGATAAAATCAAAAGGTGGCAACAAAATAATAATTGAAATTATTTTGTCAGAAATGTTGCTGAAATGTAGTTTCTTCTGAGAAAAGCAATTGAGATCACTGTTAGGTCAAAATGAAGAGTTTGCATTAGAGAAGTGTGTGATGAGCAACGTGCTCAGAAATGTCAACAAAAGGAGTGAGAAGATTAAGTATTTGATGTTCATAGGCCACAATCTGCATCCAACTTAATTATGAGGTAATAATATGTAAAAAAAATTACCTGACCTTCAGAAAGCTATTTAAACCCCCCTCTTTTTTTGAGACAGATGCTTCACAGTTTTTCATGCGGAAGCTGGAAGTATTTTAAAATGTTAATGCCTTTATGTGCATTTTCTGCCAAGACGGATTATGATATTTATGAGATTGATTTTTTTCCTGCCTTTGCAAATTATTGATAATGACAGAATAAAACTGCACATCAGAATCCCCTAATATTAATGTTCTTAAGCTTAAATCCTAAGTCTTCACTTTCTTGTGGCTGTGCTACTAAGACGAGATTCAGAATTCAGCAGCTCTCAGTATTCTCTAAATAAACAACAGCTGAAGCCAGGGCCAACTACACTCCAGCAGCACAATCAGTAATTCCCTGTACCCCTTTTCCTGTGGTGGACCTAAATGAGTGTTCTTGCTGGCTACCTCCATTCCTCCTCACAGGGCTGGTGGGACAACAAGGGCTGATCTCCTCTGGCAGAAGCCCAGGACCACAAACATCTGCTCCCACGTTGTCCCCTGTCCTGGTGTTGTTCAGAAGAATTTCCCACAGAGGCTGGATTGCAGCTGCCACTGAGTGTGTCTGCAGTCAACATGTATTGTCATTCAGGATATTTTTCAGCTTAATATGTGGCTTTGTAAAATATAAAGGAGGCTGTTCATTACTGATGATTTGCTTAAGCTTTTAGGAGATAAAGTGAGAGGAATCTATAAGAAATATCTATGTCCATGTATATTTCCCTTTAGAAAAGCCAAGCAGTTGAAATCAATGGAGGCTCCAGCTTTTTGGTGATTGCCTGCTTCTGCCGAGCTGACTACTGAAAGCAGAGTGTGAACTGGAAAGCCTGATCATTCCTTAACATGTGTGAAACAGGTTTCTAAACTCCTTCACCGGCAGCCCTTGGAGCAGCCTTGTGGCAGGAATGGAGCAAATGGAGAACACTTAACTGAGGGAGGAAAATTATGCTCAAGCAGAGAAGGAATTATTTCACATTGTCACTAGATGTCAGAAAGTTTATCTGTGGTCTTTCAACAGCAATCAAAAGCACTAGCCTCCCCCCAGTAGAAAATCAGTTCAATTAGTAACAGTAAGAAAACTTCCCATATTTTGTTGCGAGACACATGAAAATCATAATGTGTCTGCAAGGGCTTTGAAGTGAGACACAATGATAGGACAGCATGGAAAACTGTCTGGACAAGCTCGGGAGAGGTGAATTGTATAAACAATTCCTAGAAAATATTCTTAAGGAAGGTTTAGTATCTCTGCTGCCAACTTTTCTGTGAGAAAACCTTTGTCTGTGAGAGAAAAAGATGGGAAAATATAGCTTGTAATTGAATGTAAAACTGGAGGCTTACATTACATTTTGTCTAACAGGTCTCACTGTTTCAGAGTATAAGAAGATGTAGGACCAAGGAGAAACAAGAGCACAATACACTTAGCATCATCTACAAATATTCCCTCGGATACAGAGGGAAGCAGTATAATGTTTTAAAGAAACAAAAAATCTTCTGGATAGCTGGGGGAAAACATCATCAATTCTTACAGAAATCTAAAATGAAAACAGAGAATTGTCTGCAAGAAGTGAGCTAGTTCAATAAGAAAAGTAAGCAATTCATCTGAGGAAAATGTAGGAGATTTGAGAAAAATCCCACAGAACTCATGCTGGCATTTTGCGGACCAAGGAACATGCAAGAAAAATTGTTAAAAAAATTAAAATACAATACAAGACAGAAGCAGAAGAAAAAAATTCACTGTACAAAGAATATTAAGGATAAACTTACAATAAGCCTGTGCTAATTTCTGAGGCAGAGCCTGGAAGCATTTGGCAATGTAATTATTCAAACACAGAGGTGACCAGGACTTGCTTGGAGTGACTATTGCACTAGTTTTATTAATGAAATTCAGCTAAATAATTCATTAGTCAGCAAGGCAATGAATAACAGCAGGACAGTATTAAACAACAACATTTATGATAAAGTTGTTTCATATAACACAATACATTAAATATCGCAGGAATTTCAGGTATTTGAAAGGTACGGAGGTCTCATAGAAACACTTGCAGCCTGTATTATTCAGAGGTCAATGGACTTTGAAAACGATGTTGAAACAGCAAAGCAAACACTAAGGCAAATGAAGAAGATTAAGACCCCTATCTTTGTTTACTTCACTACAAAACCACACCTCTACTCTCGAGAGCCTCAGTCACATGTGCAATATGGACCAGGAAGATCACTTTGGCAAAAAGACAGAAATTTGAGGGTGTTCTCATGAACTCAACCACCTCTCATTACAGGACTGTGAATTGTGACAACAAAAATGGTGAGGGTAAAGAAATGTGACTGTCTAGCAAACCATCAGGTCCCACACCAAGCGGAGACAGAGGCCGCTCATTTGCAGACAATGAAAACAAGAACCACCAAATTATATAAAAACTGTGGTTCAAGTCAGAGGAGCCACATTCACTCCAGATAAGAGAAGATATTCCAAGTAGGACTGCCATCCTTCTGTTTTCTCATGGATACAACTTATTTCTCACTTAGAAATCTGGTCTGGCACAATAGAGAGAAACTGTATTTATCTAAGAATTGGAGGTGTGCAGCAGCCCTTTTCCTGGGAAATCTGACAGTTGTGCAATGACTGAGCAGGCGCAGTTGTGAGGAGAGGATTTACGTACCTTGGAAACTGTGGACATTGATAACGCATTGGAGATTGTGGCTCCATGTGTAGAGTAGGCTTGATATTTCTCCAAGAAGTGCAGTTGTATGTGCACAGTTTGATGGCACAGCCCAGAAATTCCAGTTTCATTCTTTCGGGGGAGCACAGGAGGCTTTTCCTGTGCACAGTGTCTCGACACTGACAGTGCAGAACTCTGATTCAAACTTGAATAACTGCGTATGTGTAAGAGCAGAGTTTCATATAGCTCTGCCCCTTGTTTCCAATAGTGACTACCAAGTAAGCTTCCTGAGAATGTTATAATGGCCCTCTAGAATCCCTTCCCAAAAGCCATTTCAAATATCCACTGATCAGTAATTCTGTGACATCCTAAACTACATGATTTGGAGTTGTATTGAATTGCCCTTGGTGTCTTTTTCTTCCATGAATTTATCAAATTCTTATTTTGAATTCAGGTAAATTTTTAGCATCCACAATGTCCTGACACAAGTTCTATTGGTTAGTAAGGTGATGAATGAAGACATAGGTCCTTTTGTTTGCCTGGAGGCTGGTAACTTCTGGCTTCATTTGTTACCTTCCAGATTTTGAGCTGAAAGAAGCAGTTATTTCCTACTCACCTGGTTCACGCCACTCCCGATTTTATTGTTCTCTAGTAGATATATTCTTTTCACAGCAAACCCTTAATCTATTTTGTTGTTCTTCATCCTGTAATCACTCAATATCTTTAATCATACTTCTTCCATTTATGTGTATCTTTTACAGGACGTCTATATCTGTCTTCAGATGGACACATAGCTATAAACACTGCTGAAGATGTGGATATGTCATGTATTTATACAACAACAGGAGAATATTTTATATTCTTGATTCCTTTTGTAGTGATTTCTAGCAATGTTTGTCTTCATTTTACATTCCTCTACGGTGAATTTTTGTTACCTGGACATTACATGGTGGGAGGTTCTTAGGTGAGTCTGCAGTCAGCCATAGTCTGTATCATGCACTATTTCAATGCCATCAGCAAATATTTTCATCCCTTTTTGACACTGTGTTCTGATCACTTGTGATCTGTGTTGAGCAATAGGGACTTCAACACAAAGCCATGTGGGACTCCATGATCTCTTTCTACTGTGAGAGGCAGGTAATACTTTACTTCCTTTCTTCCTATCCTCTGAACATTTCTTCATGTCTGATTAGCTTCCTCAAGAGCTCAAGGGAGGCAACTTTTTAAGTGCCTTCTGGAAATCCAGACAGATGGTATCAAAAGGATCTGTGCTTCCAACATGTTTTACTGACATGTCAGAGGACTTTGGTGGATTAGTGAAGCATGATTTCTCTTTACAAAAACCATGTTGACTCTTCTTCATTTTACCATGTTTATCCTGATGTCTCAAAATTCTGTTGTTTATTATTGTTTCTTCTGTTTGAACCAGTACAGGTTATAAGTTCAGAGTGCTGAAGGTCTGCCCTGCAGTCCTGCTTAAAATCTGGTATCAGGACCATGAGCACTAAGTTTAGCAATGGCTTCTCTGGGCTCTCTTTAAGGGAGATGTATTAAATGGATACACAATTAGGCAGCTGGATCCATGCCTTTGAAGTATGTGCAGGAGACAACTCCAAGATGCTGTGCCCATGCTTTGGCATGGGCTGAGCAGCGCTGCTGGGATCAGCGCGTTTGAGAAGCCTCTTAATAAAAATCCTGCTAAGTGTTTGCCCTCCTGTGGATCTCCATTTCTGTGAGCAATATAAAGGACAGCCATTGATGTTTCATTCAGACTGAAACAAAGCAAAAGCAAAAAAACAATGCAGGCAACATGTAGATTTGCAGTTAACCAGAAATCAGGCTTTTCAGGAATGGTGAATTTTGCTTAGCATATTAAAAGGCTGTTTATTTGGTTATACCTGTTTTACAGTATGTGACTGTCAGCTTGACTGGATTTGTATAATGCAAGTAAAGGCTAAAATTAAAAACAGATTTAAACCATGAGTACAGCTAACTTTGTGAGCATTTCACTATAGTAGTTGTGTGTGGACCTGAAAGTAATTTGGCTTTCTCTATTTTTGTATTTAGCATTCTAAGCATTCAGACATGCTATTACCTACTCATTGACTGCCAGATAGATTATGGAAAAAGTAGTAAGTGCTTTGCTTTACTAGGTTAAAGGCTCTTGGGTTCTTGGTTGTTTGAGAGAAAAATAATGAAATCCAAAGAGTTGCTAATGGATTCTGCAGATATTTCCAATAAGACAAGTCTGTATATATATATATAGCAGTCTGTATATATATATATATAGCAGTCTGTATATATATATATCGCAGATTTGCTTTATTAAACGTTTGTCAATTATGTATCTTGTTCCAGGAGACTTCCAGGCCACTTAGTCAGCAGATATATTCTCCCAATACACTGACACCATACTGATTTGTGAAAAATACTAGCAGTCCAGGCAGTGTGTCTTTCACAGGGCTGTAACTTCAAAAAACACTAGTGGAACATATTTGCCTCTTATTATTTTTGTACATTGCCTGTGATTGTTGCTGTCATAAATTAGAAATACTCAAGTGTGTTCTCCATCATGCACACTTTCGATCTGCTTGATGCTGTCTGTAATGAAAGGCACAACTTTTATCTTTGTTGCTCTGCCCACATGCCTATGCCGTTGTTTCCTTGATATGAATAATTTACATCCCGTTAAATTCTTTGACACAAATGCTTTGAAAATGCTTAGTATATGCTGTAATACCTCATGGTGATTTTTATCTTGCTAGTTTTGTTTCTGAAATTGCATCAGTAAAGGAGGAAAAGCCATTCTCCGTTTGTAAACATAAAGTCCCTGGACAATACTGTCCGGGGACTTTGTGTTTATAACCATCCAGATGGCAGTGAGTGTGAATTTTGCATTTTGATTGAGATGGTTAATATTGATGTGAAAACAACAAAAACCCCCCATGTTTGCAGAAGATTGCCTACTGACTATGCATCTGGCAATGTAGCAGGTATATAATTTATTCCAAGTACAGAGACCATGTTGCACTGAGAAAACATAACCAAATATAATGATTTCTGACTCTAATCAAGTATCGTTTCTTCTGTGATGAGTAGGAATTGAGGCTTGCTGGAAGTATAAATTGGTAGAACAACCAGTAACAAAAAAGCAGTGAGCTGTTTCAAAGTTAAATAATTAACCAGCAAACATACATACAATCAATACTGCAAGCAAGTTATGTTAATGCTGAGGTCTTAGCCCTTTCAAGAGTGCATGCTTGAAAATTATAGTTAAATACATGTGCAAAATAATTTTATGACTCATTTATTTGAGCAGTTACTGCATTTTTGTACGTAAGAGCTAAATAAAAGGAGGAAAAAAGATAATTTTAAAAGAGCTTGATATTAATTTTCTTCAATAAGTGATGCTGAAATGTAACAGCTGAATTATATTTTACCCTCATTCTTCGTGCATATTTCATTTTATCACAACATTCTTGTCTTCCTCTTTCTATTTCAGTACATATTTACAGATTTTATCATCCACCTTAGTTTGCTATGAAACTAAGAAGCCCAAAGTCTGTACTATGAAAATGGAACAGTTTCATAGTACAGCTGGAATAAACTGCTGGAATTTGCATGCTGGTGTTTTGGGGTTTCTGGATTTGTTTGTTTTGCAAATGGAATTTCTCAGAATTCAGTCATAAGCAGAGGATCATTCAATGGTACTATTCATCACCTTATTAATGATCAAAAATAAGAATATGCTAATGAATTTTTGGTGGCAGAAGGCTGAAGAAGGGAGAAAGGCTGTCCTTGGGGACATGAGGACTAGGAATAGGGTGGAAGTTAGAGTAAAACCCATTGCACTCAAGGGCAGTTCCATTACAGGCCTTGTCACAGAGGTCGCATTTACACCTTCTCATCAGCTTCTAGGTGGTGTAAAAGTCCTTTCCCTTCAGAGCTTGCACATGAATGAATATGCACCACCTCTGCCATATTGTGATTCCTCTTTCTAATGGCAGTCACTTAAATTCTACCTCTGCCATCCAGGATATCCCTTGTGTGTCTCCAGGTCAGAGCTGTGACTCCTGAGCCAAGATGTTTGGCTCATGGCCAAGTCTGCCAGGGCTCTTCTCCTTCCACAGCCTCCAAGTTTCTAGGGAAGTTCTACAGTCAGGGGGAGAAAAAACTGGGCACCTTATTTATTTACTTGTCCAATATTTCCAGTGGGTCTGAGGTGACAGGAGTGGATCATAGGGACTGTTTTCTCAAGGAAGAGCCCTCCTTGAAGGCTAGGTCAGTTGGCTTCCTTGGTTTCTGGGTCCTGTTGCAGTGTCACATAATCTGTGGCAATGCCAAAGCCTTGATTAACTATTAATGGAATGTGCTATGAATAGTTTGGGTTGGAAGGGAACTTTAAGATCACTCTGTTCCAACCCCCCTGCCATGGGGGTTGGAACAGGACAGGAACACTTTTCAGCAGACCAGGTTCTTCAGAGCTCCATCCATCTTGGCCTGCCCCAGGGATGAGGCATCCACAACTTCTCTGGGCAACCTGTTCCAGTCTCACCATCCTCACAGCGAAGAACTTCCTTCTAGTATCTAATCTGAAACACCTACTGTGTTTCAGTTTGAATCCATTCCCCCATATCCTGTTGCTACATGCACTTGTGAAAAGTCCTTCTCCATCTTTCTTGTGTGCTCCCTTCAGGTACGGAAAAGCTACAGTTAGGTCACCCCAAAACCTTCTCTTTTCCAGTCTGAATAAACCCAATTCTCTCAGCCTTTTCTTGTATGAGAGGTGCTCTGTCCCTCTAACCATCTTGTGGCTCTCTTCTGAACTCACTCCAACAGGTCCATGTCTTTCTTGTGCTGAGGAGCCCAGAGCTGGATGCAGTACTCCAGGTGGGAATAATGACAGGCACCCATTTAGAGAACCTTTGGCCATTCCTTCTGCTCTTCTCAGGCAGCAAGCATAGCTCTGGGAAGTGACACGCTGCTCTTGCTTACCAGCAGTGAAATGCTCATCAAAAAACTCCCTCCTGTGCTTCCTTACTTTCCTCCAGAATTGCATCTACTCATTGTGTCTTTTAGCCTTCATTCCCAGCAAGCAGATGCAGAGGTCAGGGAAGTTTTTCAATAGTCTGGAGCTTGGCACATACCTAATCTCCATCCAAGAAAGAATGATTCACCTTAAAGAATTAATTTGATTCTCCAGCTATGAAGAAGACCCTGTTAGAAATGATGAGCAGTTTATGGTGTAAGACCAGACCAAAAGCATAACTTTTCTAATGTAGTAAAGCAAAGATGATTGTGATGAAGAGATATTTTGCACTGGAAAAAATATTCTTGAAAAACTGAGGTTGAAAATAAGAAAAACCTCCCAGAGTTATAGCACTGAGATTTTGAAGTAGTCTTCTTGTGTGGCCAATGGAGGCAAATAATGTGATTTATTTGGAGATGAAGCTTGGCAGTGTTATTAATTGGATTATATTTAGGTTTACATGTGCTGGCAGAAGCTTGGACTTGGTGACTTTTGCTGTTCTTTTCCAGTTCTTACCCTATATTTACCTATTCCCAAAGTTGTAGAGCAGTTTGGCCTAATTTCAACATTTAGAGAATTCATAAGGAGCTTCAGACTGCAGAGGAACTCCCAAATGAACTCCACATGATGGTCTTGAAGACAACAATAATATTAATTAATACTCTTACCAAAAAGAAAATACCCCAGCTTCTCCTCCTCACTCTGTGGGCTGACTGAGAATGACTTAGTCTTCTCAGAACGAGATGGCTCATCAGTTCTAGATTTCAGAGTCTGGATTTCTTTATTCTTATGATTACATTGTCTTTTAGCTTAAGTAGAACTTCTTTCTCCTTGACTTTTCAAATTCTTTGATATACTTCTAGATTGGTTGTATCCTTTTTCAATCTTCATCTCCAAGTCCTTATTATTCTCTGGAAAGACAGACTTTCCATTGTCCTTTTCACACTAGTCAGGCCTCTGGATATGACTGCAATCTCATTACCCACATATTGATAGAGCAATGCTAACTCTCATTTTATTTGAATTTTTCTATCAGGTCTTGAAAAATTCAAGTTGAAAAATGAGTTTACAGAGAGAACTGGCTTTCCTACCTCTATTCAAGCTGTTTATTTTTAGCTGAATATTACTGAATATGGAAGCAGTCCAGTTTACATCCTGGTTTGATTTCCTGTTTACATGAGCCAGTCTGGTGTCACCATCGTATTTCTGGACCACTCTGGAAGCTTGTGTGCAGCCTTCCTTCCACCTCCAAGGAGAGCTGCCCTACACAATGGAACTATTGTTGTGCTCTCTGATAGTGAAATATGGATATTGTTCAACACAGTACATGCTGGGCTTTTGTCACTTTGCTGAAGTGCACAGATATAACAGCAAACCATTCACTGAAATGTGGGGAGAAAACTCACATTAGAGAATAAAGTCAGAAATGTAACCATATTTGCTTGTAGTTAATATAAAAACAAATTTGATCATGTAAAGGTTGGCTCCCTATAGTATATTTTTGTGAGCTTGAGGGGGAGTGGTGTCTTTAGTTTTACTTTTTTTTTCCACTTCCCATCTGGTTTTGTTTCCCAAACTATAAAGCTTATTATTTCCCTTAAGAGACTATTAAAAATATTTTTTTTTAAATTTACAAAGTAGTTGAGAATCTGAGCAGGCCATTATGACTACTAATGGTCATAACAGCAGGCATTTCACAGGAGGGACTCTTACAGAGCTCAGTTTCACCACTCTTATCTAATGCATTAGCAGTCTCTGTCCTTGTTATTATTATTTTAATAGGATTTTCAGAATAAAATGGAATAGTATGTGCATCCAGAGAATGCTCACACCAGGTAAAAGAGCAGTGTTTAATCATTTTCGCTCAGACTCAGTCTAGCAATTTCAAGTTTTATTTTCAGCAAAGATGCATTTTAGAGAAGTGGGAGTACTTTCATGTGTATTGATGAATGTAAAACTAGAGACAAACAAGTCTGAGGTTTGTTTAAGGATGATACAAATGTTGTTATGCTAATGGATAAGAACCCTGAAATAGAACTGGTGAATTCTTTTGTTCTTGAGGCTGATTCACAATAACTAAACAAGATAAATGAAGCAAAGCTCGTTCCATTTTTGCTAAGCTTTCAGATTCATTGACGCAAAATTTCATGCTAAGATTTTTTTTTCCAAGGGATGCTGTGAACTTCATTTTTATTCAATTATCTGTTTCAAAATCACATTTTAAATGAGTTAGAACATCCAAATTCTTCCCTGGTGTCTTTTAAACATGCCAATTTTTTTAATGATGCTTTTCCTGATACTTTCAGACAAAGATTGGAGAGCACAGCTACCTAGCATGCCCTGTGCACAGGCTTACCTTCTGCTGCTGGTATTTCCATTTCAGATGTGCTGCGGCTGTGCCTGGGGAATACCCTCAAGGAAAGCTTTGTCACAAGGAGGCAAATGAGGTTCCCTGGAGCAGCCCAGCGCAGTGCTGCAGCTGGCTTGCAGCAACCCACGCCCTGTCACCTGGGGTCAGATGCTCTGCCTAGGCACGAGATAGAGTGCACAAATTCTGTGTCCAGTTTTAGTAAGGTCAAAAGATACAGCTGGAAAATGATTCCTGATTTTCCTGATCCAATAGCACCAAGCAGGTCTCCTAATGCATTAATAGTGACACGTATAAATAAGAGGGATGGTTTACAGTGAGGCTGTCAAAAAGCAACTATCGAAAGGAGACACAGCAATTAATTTGAAACCCATATGCTATTTATTTTAGTACTGTTAAAAACTTGCAGAACATCTTGACTGTATTCTGAAACACTTTGTTTTTTTTACTCACAAAAATTAAACAAAGTACCTCAGTGAATAATCTTTAATTAAAGGAAATAATAATAATTTAAAAAAAAAAGTAGAAACATTTTAAATCTGGATAGTATTTCACTGCTGTTTTCTTTTTAGAGCTGGTCATGGTAGAAGATTATTCTGATGACCATAATTCACACACTTATTTTTGTTTCAGTTGCATGCTAGCAATACCTAAAAACCACTTTAAACCTCAATGCTACTTCAGTAAGTGCTGCAGCAAGAACAAAGTTTCTTCTGTGTACTGAAATCGTGTATGTATGGGGTTGGGGGTTGCATGTTACAGTTAGACAGGATTCCAAAAATATGCACTGATCATGAAACTCAATAATTCTGGTCTAAAATATTTATTACCTGGATCAGAAAGGTCACATTTAAAGGGTTTTAGGAATATGACACAATACGTCCCCAAAGATGGTAAATAAGTAAATAAAAACTAAGCAAGCCAGATAAAATTAAATTGTAGTATGAGTATTTTCAGTAGTAATTACAGGAGTCTGTCATTGCTGAACTGAGAGTAATAGAGGCAAATGTCAAGAAATCCAGCAGTCACATGGCACTTAATGAATATCAATGGAACATATTATACAGACACTGATCAGGTCTTTATGACTCATTTAAAATGAGATTAGTTTCAGGTTTAAATCAGAAATTAAATTTATTTGTAGTTTACAAAGGATACTATGTATCTTTCTCAGATCTATTGTCCACAATACCGTTTGTTTTCACAATTAGAATTTTGAGACTCCAAAGGGATTGCTGTCTTTTAGATTGTTACTTATAATCTAAGTGGTTAAATTGTAGCTGAAGATCAGCTAGAAAACTTGATACATTGTTTTTATCCCCTTCAGAAACAAAAGTGACTAAATACTTAAATGTTTTGAGGATAAGAGTATATAAAAAGTGTGTGATACTGATATTCCTGAATGTTTCATTTAACTATTTTCAACCATCATGAAACATTTTGACATTTGTGGAAGGACACATTGCATTTCAGTTTGTCAGATCAAAGACAAATGTTTCGCTTGGACTTAGTTTTTATGTGTACCCTTGAGCTGTTCAACAGCTTCCTGGCATTTATACTCCATGCTCCAGTTCTTTCATGTGCTGAGTCCCTAACCCAAGTTGTGCTGACTTCAATGGTAAAGACATTTCTGCATCTGTAAGTATAACAGTGCATTGTTTTTGTCGGAAAGCAGAAAAACATTGGCAGAATTGTTTCCTGTGGAAAATGTAACTTTTACAGAAACAGCATTTTCCATTGAAACACCACATTTTTAGAAAACTTCCAACTAACTGCACTTAAAATATATTTCAGGAGTGTTATTTTGAAATCTATGAATGCTAGCATCTATTTTTAATCCTAAATAATTTTGATTACAAAAACTTTTCAGACACCCAGTATAGATAAAAATAGTTGAGGTTTTATGTATAAGATATATTGATCCTACTTTATTTATAATTTCAGTGTTTTATTATTAATTCTACAACACTATAAAGTGTTATGGTGCATTATGGTTCTTTTGCATGACTTCAAATAGTGAAAGTCGAAGAGTCTGCTCATTATTGCAAAGGGGAGAAGAAACTGGTGACAAAGTAAGCGAGCATTGTAATGTAGTCATGCAAAATCACAAGGAATACACAAGGTCTTGTTTTGCTGTACAAAGGAGAAATTAAAACCACAGGAGGTAATGCCCTTACTCAGAGCTGTAGGGTTCTTTCACCCTTCCCTCCCACCCTAGTTCTTTTGATTTCTTTCTGCAATACACTTTTGGGTAGATATGTGCTGGGTTTTGAACACAGCTCCAAGCCACAGAAGCATTGAAGGCAAACAGCTTTGAGGTGAGCCTGTGCTCCATCTTAGCTTGAGGGAAACCTCTGAAGGTTGGTAAAGTGGGATGTGTGGTAGTCCCACCCGTTGACTGGGCAGCACCATGGTATGCAGGCCAGGAAGCACATTTACCAATTTACACCATGTTTACCTTGTGGGAACATGAGAAGCCACCTTGGAACAGAAAAAACTGTCTTCCTTCCCTGCAGCAGCTGGAGTCGTGCAAGGCAAAATGAGATTATAGCAGAGAAGCTGTAGGTGATCATTTGCTTTTCTTCAAGGACCATACTTGTGGATTGTTAAGACAGAACTACAATTTTCTTCTACAGATTTGGGTCGAAACTTCCTGTTCTATCTATAGGGTGAGTAATTCACGCTGTGTGTCTATTTTTCCGGCCCTCTCATACAGCTACACAAATACACACTCATGCACACATGCTGCATTGGTCAGATGTCTGGGGTTAACCAAGACAGTTTGAGCCTCAGATCAAAAGTCTTAGTTAAAATGCTATTTTTGCTGCTGTGGCTTTAGGTGTCTGTTCATAGCATGGAGATGAGACAGCTTCATGCAGCATTTGCAGCGCTGTGGGAGATAAAACTGGTGCTATTGGTTTGTGCTCAGGCCTCTCTGGCAGCTCTCACAGGTACAGGTACACATGCACATGCAGACAATGCCAGGCACCGTTCTCCACATTATTCCTAATTTCTCTGTTTCGTTTATGCACCTTTGTTTTGACTAGTGAGACACACCTAGTTCGGGGGCTTTTTTTTGGTCTTCTGAGATTATATAACCTTCTTATCAGTTAACCAAAATGAAAGGCCACTGTTACACTTGCTGGTTTACAACAGTTTATTGCAGTTCAGTGGCAGATTATGAATGAGGCCAGATAGGCAACGGGGTCCTTTCCATGTCAGGCGATATCAGATTCATCACAATCTTGTTTTCCTCCTCTATAACTTGGTTGTGTGAATAAATGAAGAAAACTGTATAACATTCAAGACTTCATTAATTGGTTACTTAGTCTCAAGTATCACTTTTCTGAAGTTACCTACCATCTGGCACTGGGAGGAGATTTGCCAGGACAACTGCTGAGCAAACAGCAACCTTACTAAGCAGATGGAAATCCAGCAAGGTGACATGGAAAAACGATCTGATGATTCAAGCCCCAACTATCCTTGGCTCTCTGTATCTCTGGTCTCTCTCTCTCTCATTTCTGTATTTCCCTTTAAAACTACTTTTTGGTAGTGTAGAAAAGGAGGCTTGGAGAACGAAAAGGAAGAGGGACTAAAACAAGGAAAGCAAGTATCCTTGTGGCTTTTTGGGACAAATTGATTAGCTTATTATGGAAGCTGGTGCAAAGGACATGGAGAGGAGACTGAGCTTTGACAGCTGATGTGCTTGTGTGGAATGCTCAGGCTTCACTAAACCTCAGCACAGAACTGATGCCCTTTCCCAGCTCCTTCATGTGTCCTTATGTCGCTGCATATTAGTTGACGAACATCTAAAAAATCCAACCCTTTTATTAAGATGCTGAAGTCTGCAGGAAGTCCAATGCCAAGCCTCTCAATTTTCCAGCCTACCCCTCTGCCAGAGATGACTGTGTCTCTAGTAGAGGCAGGAGAAGGAAACATGCAGCAACAGCTAAATTCAGGGTCCTACGCCATATTTCAAAACTTGGCCCCACTAGGAAGATGGTGAGGTAGTGGGCACTGAGTTGGGCTGAGTGTGCCATTGTACTAGTTCTGGTGGGGAAGTGGCATTCTTTGGCAGCCTTCTAAAATAGGAATATCTTACACCAACCCAGGAAGACCAAGCTTTTTGTAGGTTTCTTTTTGTAACAAAGCCAGATTAATGGAATGATCTGAGAAGAAAACACACCAATTTTCTGTGGAGTTGTATTGCAGTTGACTGCGTTCCCTGAGCCAGTTCCATGTCCTGTCCGACAAGGGGTGTGTTGGTGTGACTGCAAGCACCACAAGCTCCCGTGGCAGGGAATGAGCAGTAGAGAATGGGTGGTCTGGCAGGAGTGACTTAACCGGGTTATGCTGCTCTGCATGGACCTTTATCATCTGCCTGTGCGACAGAGTTTTATCGGGTCAACTGCATCACTCAATGCTGTGTATTTCTTCAGCAAGAAAACTATACTTTAAAAGACTTCACTTGGAATATTTATTGAGCTATAAGGCTATACATAGGCACACCTCTACAATTGCTTTGCTTAAGCAGAAGTTATAAATGCCATCAGGACACCAAACATGAAGACGTTTAACTTTTCCATATAAAATAAAGAATGAAATAGCACATTGCCAAATCATCCAACAGCACGCAAGGCAGAGATGTTAAACTATGTTTAAAACAGGAAGGCGCGGGGTTCCTGAGCCCTCCCGCTGCAGGGCGGAGGAGCGCGGGACCCTCTCCGCCTGGCACCGGCCCGCAGCCCGCGGACACCTGCCGGCGCCACTTCAGGGCTCAGTTTCGCCTGCGGACATTTTTATTAAGTATGCATCTATATCTATGTATATCTATCTATCTATATACACGCCCATACATATATATTTACATATATATCTACAGTTCATAAAGAATATACACCTGTATATATATACTTCATATACAAACACACACACACATATGTAAATACTTAATATACATACACAGAAATACGCGAGGAGCGGTCCCCGGCCAGGTGTCCGCGCCCGTCACTGTCCCCGTCCCCTGCCCCGTCCCGCCCCGCCATCTTCCCGCTGCCCGGCGTTCGCCGCCGCCGCGCCCCGGCACCGCCAGCGCAGGGACCCCCCGGCACTTCTCACGACTGCGGGCTTCCCACCCGGGGCGGGACCCTTCTGCTCCGGGCGTTTCAGTGGGACGCTGCCTGAGCCCCCACCCCCGCAGCCCTGGGAAGCGGCGCTGTCGCGACTACATGTCCCGACATGCCGCTGCCTCCCGGCGCGGCGCCGCGAGCACCCACCGCCGCCCATTGTGCTCCAGCCAGGGGAGAACGCGCTCCGGTCCGCTCGGCCTCCCCCCCGCGCGCCAAGTGGTCCCTTCCAGCGCTCCATGAGCCGCCCTTCGGGCGGTCCCATCCATGGGAAAAGGGGGGGGACAGCGGAGCGGGGCGAGGCGCACAGACGAGCGAGCACTCCCTCAAGGCCCGACCCCCCGGTGATTGGCGTGCATGACCACCAATAGAACGAGGCTGCGGTCGGGAGAGCCAATGGGCGCGGAGCCGCGCCGAGGTG
>VZRL01001029.1:738021-820242 GCA_013397895.1 Origma solitaria
GGGCTCGGCCGGCTCCCTGTGCCCACCACCACTCCGGAGCTCGGCGGGGGGAGGGCGAGTGTCCGCCTGGGTTCAGCCTCCTTCCTGCCCCCCACCCCGGGTGGTTTGTCACCGCGGCCCCGGCCCTTCCCCGCTCCTGGGGAGCTGGTGGGTGATCGGCTCTTGCAAAATTAACCGGGAGGCTCCTCGTCCGCCCGCCCCGCTGCTTCCCTGAGCACATAAAAGGGACAGAGGCGGCTCGGGGGGAGCGGGGGGGACTGCGAGCGCTTCCTCGCCCTTGCAGCCCCTTTTCTGCAGGATTGCCGTGTATGATGTCAGCTGGGGATAATCGGGCACTTCTTTCCTCCTTCCCCTTTTATCTGCCCCTGTAGTTGCCTGTTTGAGATTTCTCTTCTTTCCGATGAGATGTGTTAAATGTATTGACAGTCCTTGGAGGAATATTCATCTTCCCTTCCCTAACATCTCCCTTCGCTCCCATCCCCCATCGCAGCCCTGCCTGTATCCCTCGTCCTTTCTTCCTTCCAGATCAGTTCACCGTCAGCCTTTGGTTAACGTGTGCGCTCGGAGAAAAATTCTATTGGGGAATTAGTGCTTTTCCTGGTTTATTTTAGCTGTTTAATCGGGCTGTTACAATATCTCGGGAGTTTTATCTTTTGAATTGGTGGTCTGAGCTGTGAAGAATAATTTTTATTGGGCAGATGTTGCTGGCACTTTTCAATATCATTAAAATACTTAATATCAAAATGCAGTTTGACCCCCAGAAGAGCTGAAGGGAGAGCAGGTTAGTGCCCTCCGTATGTGTCTTTGTAACTCGTTTTATTATGCGTCTCTCTTTGGGATTAAAAGCACATCGTTAGCCCTTTAAGCTGTCAGTCTGTGCTAGTGGTCTGGGAACAAAAAAAACTCTCAATGTAAGTGTCGCATCGGAGCTTGTCTGAAATGTGGGGAGGAGGCCGCGGATGTTGCGCAAGGCGGAGGGGCGTTGGGAGCGTTGGCAGGTCCAGGGGTGGAAGAGGAAGTGGACTTTGGGAAGTAACGAGTTCATCCAGGGTGGGGAGGGAGCCCGTGGGAAATCGGCCACGCTCTTTGGGCAGGATTTTGCAAATACTAAAAGTATGCTGCTGGAACATCTGAGCGTGTGGGAAAGGAAGAGAGAAATGTGTGAAATGAAGAACGGCATTGGAGTGATAGGACCCTTCTAAATCTTCACATGAGAGCTTAAAGGTTACAGAACTTGAGAAAAGTATTTCATTAAGACATAATTTTCGTAATGTAATTGCTATTTAACACTAATTGACGTCTTGCCTTGTACTGATGAGTCCATCTTGTTCATGTAAATGATATGTACTTTACAAAAAGGCTGGCCTAGACTAGTGCAAAATGCAGGACATTTTTAACAATCTTTATGTCGAGTACTTTGTTCTAGGTCCCCTAACCCGCTTCTACCATTTCATATCTGATAAATATGCTGATGTTTTAGCTTTGTTGTGGACAAATGGTATACAATACATATTTTTATCATCCTTTCTTTGAAGCAGTGGCATGTCTGTATGAAAAAATAGCTTTTGTTCCCATTTCTCTATTTGTCAGCATGTTGTTTCTATAGCTTTCAACTGTATAGGCAGTGAGTTTTCCCATTGCTTTCCTGTAGCTGAAAGAAAAGAGAATGCTGGTAAAAATGGGAAAATAGGATTATAGGAACTAATGGGCAAGATATTACAGGAGGAGATGTATTATTACCTGAAAGAATGTTAAATGTTTTTGGGAGAATTGTGTTCAAATTTTCTGTTACCCTATTAACACTTTGTACTTCAAACTTTCATATTTGATTTTTGCATCATGAATTAAAGGAAAACCAGGAAACTAGGATGCTGGTCTTCAGCTCTAATATTCACCTTTATCTAGTAAAGCAGACACAGATTAGTGTGGTGACAAGAATAATAATTGCTGATTTTTTTTTTTTTTCATAATGAATGTATTGGGGTATTTTGGGGTTTTTTGGGGTGGGTGTTTTGGTGTGTATTTGGCTGTCTTAGGTCCTTTTTGAAATGATTGAAACGGGAGAAGAAAAAAGAGAGGTGAAGGGGATATAAGTATCAGTATTCTGTTTACTTAAAGAATTAGTAGATATATTTTGAGGGGTGAGAAGGGAGGAAGTTGTGTTTTGTCATTTAAGTGCAGGATGTACTGTGGCTGTTAAACAGTGGCAAATTTGTAGAATTGGAATTGCTGTTACTCATTGCTTCATTTCCAAGTCAATATGGAATCTAAAATACAAATGGAATAGGGGGTGAATGCGAATGAAGACAGTTCTTTACCTTTAGGTCTTTATTGCTTTTGAATTGTTGAATAATAGGCTTAGAGAGTGGTATATAGGCCTGAGTGAATGAAGTAAAATTACATGATGGGTGCCAGGGAGTGCTGGAGGAGAGGTAGAGAAGCTAGAGGTGTGCACAGGTAGGCTGATAAGCCTGCCTCGTTGCTATTGAAAGTCCAGAGTGTAGATGACTAAGACTGCAATTTAATAATGCCATTGACATACCTGGAAACAACTTCCGCTTGGAAGGTGGAAAGTTGATTATTACCCACTCCACCACTGCCTCCCCACCTCCCCCCGATAACAAGATAAATTCTGTAATCTGGGCACCAGTAGCAAATTTCCAGTTACTGGAAATCAAATGTATTTAATTAGTTTGCACTAGGAAGTAAGCAGGACTTATTAGTAGATCACTTCAGTACTCTGGGTGTGCACAATTAGGATTAAATGAAGTGGATAGTTTGAAAACAGGACAGACATGTCTGTATGCTTTGCCAGTAACCATATATATGTGGATATGGGGGAAGTGGACTTCTTCCTAAAATAATGTAGGTTAGGATTTTACTGCTATGGTTGCAGTACATCCAGGAGTATACTTTCTCCTGGGTTTTTGCTGACATTGCAATTTGGGCAGAAGGAAATAAGTATAGATTACTTCCTCTTGGTGTTTCATGCTGTATGAATATAACCAGCATGGTTTGGAGTGAACACGTGTCTTGCATCAAACAAGGGTTGGAAGTCAAAGTTCCATAGGGAGGAAAAGAAAACAGCTTTTCTAGATTCTAGAATTTGTTAAGACCTCGATAAGTATTATTTGTTGATTTTTTTTTTTTTCTTTTAATTTACCCACGATTAGCACTTTTTTTTCTTATGTGATACAAATTGACAAAAGCATTCTGACACTCATTTCTCTTGTTTGATGTAGGTTGCCATTGTTATAGGAGAACCGAAATACGAATAGTATGAAGCTTTACCTTCTAAAATCAGATGTTATGTTTCAATTGTTTTGTGGTATATGACAGTCTTGTTTCATCTTTTGAGTTATATTTCTGGCTAACCTGTTGTCATGAAATACAGTGGATAGCTGAGAGGAGTTTTTTTATGATGGGTATTGTGTAGGGGATCCTCAACTGCTGCTTGGAGGTAGTGGTGTCAAAATGATCCTGTCTAAATAATAATGATTTTTTAACAATTTTGTTACACCTAGTAACAGGTCTCTTTATACCTTTCATTCAAGAAGTCACAGGTAACTAACTAATGACTGAATATTGAGTGTCTATGTTCTGTTCAATCTGTCTGAGCTGAAGCTTTAGGTTTGGAGAGAGTAAAGTACTCAAGGTGCTGTTTTCTGAAGTATCAAAGGGAATTTGAATAGGTCTGATTTGAAACAGGTGAAAAAGTAGTTTCTATGCTTTTTTATCTCTAGTTGGTTTTATTTTTGACATTTTTATATTTAAGCACTTCTAACTGATTGTTTTGTGAAAATGCTATTTTAAAAAATGGCAATTGGAATGTGCTTGACTTGTAGGGATAAAATGTAGCTGATCATAGGAAGTGCTACACCAGATGTTATAGAACTTGCTTTCTGTGTTTTTTGAGGGTTTTGTCTTTGTTTTGTTTTTTGGTGGTTTTTTCTTTTTCAGGAAAAGGCACAATTTCTAATGCCTAAAGGCTGCTTAAAATGAGTTAACAATCTACACTATGTTAAATCACTGATTAAAACTACTAAGATACATAGTGAAAGTCCACATGCTGATGCCAGTCATGACATAGATTTTGTTCTGGTTCTGGAACAGCATTAGGGATCCCAAAAATACTGTATTCAACTGTAGCACTTCAGAAACGCTCTTCTTAAAACCTTTTCTGTGTATTAATGTGCATTTGCATAAGCCTTTCTGATTCAAATACTACTAGTGCATCTCTTGAGTATCTGTGAAGATAGTTTTCAAATTTATAAGTCAGGCATATAATCTGGGAATTTATAAAAGTTTTATCTTTTTTTACTATCTCTACATTATTTTTAAGATCCCACTGTATAAACATTTCTGGAAGTGATGTTTTCTAGCATCTGTTTAATGAATTTCATGCTTGTAAAACATAGTTAGAAACACTAATGCTTTGTCATATATGTTGTAAAATGCATGCTGTCTTTTCAAGAGAAATCAGTTGTATCTGTAAAGATTAAACTGGGAAAAATGGTTTAGTAGAATCAACTAGATGGTAAACTGTTTCTTGAAACTTCAAAACCAAGATTTAATTGGTGTAAGCAGAGGTCTATATGGAATTCTTGTAAACTGTTCTTCTGAAGAAACATCAACTGTTTGGAACATTTATTTTCCCTAAAGTGAGGTAGAGTAATTGCCTTGGAGAAAATGACCTGTAAGTGTGTTATACAGCTGATCAGTTATAAGAAACTCTGCTCCTAGCAATGTGTTAATAGGTCATAGACAACTGTCACTTTAGATATGCCTTGTGCATTTTTATCATTTCAGGGTTAAATAATGGATCTGTTAGTAGTCACCTTTCATATTATGCTTTAATTTGCGTGTGAATGTATTTTTAAAGTTTTGTTTCCACTAACTGTATTGCAACTACATGCTGTTAATTTGTATGTGGGGGGCACACACCAACACATTACTTCATTGCGTGTGGTTGTAGTCATCGAGGCCATTCATAAAGCTTCTTTTACAAGGACTAAATCTGGTTGGAGCAATGTGAGTGAATAGTCATTTCAGTGAACCCAAACTTCAGAGGCTTCTGAAATTTTGTGAAATACTGTTCATTAAATGTTATATGAAAATACAATTTTACGTGAACAATCATTCAATTTAAATATTCAGCTTTTTTGTCCCCTTCAGAGGAAATGAATACTGTTTCTGTTGCTTCAAAGATGCTATTCTGAGTTTTCATAGAGGCAGTTGAATACAGCCACAAAGCTGCTGTACTGACCCTGGGTATAAGAACTTGCAAATCCTGCCTAAAATTGCAGTTCTTTCAGGCATATGAAACTAAACCAAGTCAGTTAGGCAATGCTCTGGGTTGTGTCAAATAGCTTGTGTGGTAATAAGTTCTGTTTGCTCATTTTCCAAAGACAGCCGTGTGCAAGTCTAGCGTTCTCACGGAATAAAGGGTTATGTACGGATTTTGTGGACTGTTAAAGAATCGTTCAGGAGGAGCAAATGGTAATGTTGACCTTGTACCTCATGGCATACTACATGCACTCCAAATAATTTAAATAGCATGTCAAATACATATTTTGTTTTTATTCTTATCTCAATTCTACAGCACTTTTTGCTGTATTTAGTCACACATGTGTATATAGATAGGTATCAGTAGATAACTATATATGGATATGTTTCATGTGATCATAGTTCATCAACCCTAGGCCCTTTAGTCCTGGTTTGGATTGGATGTAGTTTATTTTAAAATTGCAATAGGTTCAGGATGCTTTTCCTTGATGCTGTTATAGCTAAATATAAGTTATCAGCTCTGCAAGCAGGGAGGGTTAAGCAGATATTCAGATTATCTAATGTATATACTTTGGTTGATCATAAGTGCAACAAAAGTCTGAGGTTTCTATATTAATCTCTTAAAGCCATTGGTTTGTAATGAACAGAAATTATGTTTTATCTTCTTCACTGGTGCTGTTTAAGATTTGTGGATTTTGCGTTGTGTACTGCTGAAGTTTTACTGTAGTATGCTTAGTACAAAGGACATTTTGGCATAGGGAAAATATTAATGCATTTCTTAGTGTTGGGAAAAGGTGAAACTAGAGTTCCTTGGATATGCATTTCTAGAACTGAAATCAGAAAGGAGATGATGTTTTTTTCTTGGTCTTATAAAACAACCTTCATTTAGGGAGAGGCATCAGTGTTAAAGGTCAGATAAGAAACTGAGTAAAGCACAAGTTGATTAGGTAGAGCAGGAGCTCTTTGTGCCTTTAGAAGTGCAGTGTTTGCATCCTGGTGTTTTCCTCGAGCTGTTGTACTCCACAATTGCCATGGTTATGCCAGCACAGGTTTGGATAATTCAGCTGTGTTTGCCCTAAATGAAGTCTGGACATGCATTTCTATTTCCGTTAAACCAGCATGTGAATGTTGCAGAGAGATTAAGCTCTTTGTTTTCCTGCTTCATCTGACAAAAATATGTGCTGATATAAACTTAACTCGTGAATTATTTATTCAAATTTGAGCAATCAGGATGCATTTATGAAAGGGGAGCACTCTGGTATGGCTGTGGAATTTTGGATCCGGAACCTGGAGCCCCAGAGAGTGGCTGTATTGTTGGAGGTCTATCTGGAATGCCTTTGCATTTTCAAGAAACCAGATTCGGACCCAATACTGATGAGACAATACAAGTGCAAAGCCAGTAGGTTTACTAGGGAAGTTGAGAGTGCAGCAAGGTAAGGAAAGAGCAGAAGAGCACAGTCAAGTTTGTCAGGCTTTAGGATTGTCATTCTGGATTGGAAACTAGTTTTAAAGTCTCTCTGAATATTGGTGTCAGGATGTTTCAGTCACTGAAGTTTGTGTAGGAAAGTTAAAACTTGTGTCCCTGAGGGCCTTGTTCTAGCTACCCTTTTGTCATCAGCTTTAGAATGAAAAAATTCTTACATAGCTAAAAAGATCAAATAGAGAAAAATGTTTCCCAAATGGTACCAGATAAATAGAGGTATAAATGGATGACCTAGTTTAGTTGACCTAATTTTTGCTCCTAACTGTCCTCCTACAAGCTAATACTATTAATTTCTTTAAAAGGTAATTTTATTGGTGTTAATTTATGGGGACACTTAAAGGCAATATTGTCCTAATGGAAGTGTCTTGTGAAAGTAAAACCTAGAAGAATTGAATTGCCAGCTCTAAAAAGTAGCATGGCAGTTAGTTCAATGGGGGAAAATAATTGGCTATTACAAGAGTACTGAAGCTATGAATGATGTTGCCTCATGGGCTACACATGTCATTAGGAACAAAAGCAAATAAAGAAACATGATTCATTCATACATTCAAATTACTGGAAGGAAGCATCAATAATTTTGAAGGAAATCCTACCATAATGCTTCTGACAGTTAATTTTCTATAGGAGTTTTACTTCTGAGCTTGCTTAGTTCTGAAGAAAGAACTCAACTTCATGCTCAACTTCATGAGCAGACTGAAAGTTTTAAGTGCTGTATGGATTGGTTGTATTGTTCAATTTTGAATTTGCAGTGATTTGAAGAAATCTTAACACAGTTGTTAAGGGTATCCATGTAATTAGTGTTCCTTCCTTTTTGGCAGAAGGGCTATATGCTTTATTTTTTACATGTTGGAGAAGAGGGCTTGATTCCTAAATATTATTGAAATTTATTCGTTTTAATTGCCTGATCTTTGCTATGATTTTTGGTGTCTAGAGTCACAGGTTGGAAAGCATTAGTCTCTAAGGAGGAGTTAACTTAGTTAAAACCATATTGCTTTAAAGAATGTATGTACTACTTTAATCTCTTTCATTTAGTTATGTCACTGAACTTGTCATTTTTAAACAAACTTTTTTACATTAACTTCCTTTTTATGTAGCCTTGTAAGGTGTAGTTGGATTTGTTTTTCTAAGGCCTTAGTACAGTGGTGTCTGCTTGAACAATTTTACATCTTGCTGCATTTGTCCTGCTGTCTTGTCATTCTTGCTGCCTCATGTGGATGACATCTGCTTTTTGTTTTCCTTCTGAAAGCACACAGATGTTTTGTACTCTTTGTGAGCACAGGAAAAACAGTTTCTATGTGGATCAGTGAGAGTGGGGCTTTTGGGGGTCTGGAGGGGTAAATGACCATCTTTCAGCTGTGCAGCTGGGCTGCAGTGGGAACAAGGGGCCAAGGCTTGTTCCTCTGGGCACCTAATACAAACAATCAAAGGGAGGCTGAAAGGAATGTGGTACATAAGTGATGTCTTATGTTCCTGCTTTTATTGAGGTTGGGCAGTCAGCACCTCTGCTATTGTTGCTGTCCTTGCTATCTTTCATATTTGCTTTAGGGTCAATATCATGGATGATAAATTAATTTCTTGTGCTGAGCTAGACTAGTTCTAGGTTCTGATTCATGCACTTTTTTCCTGGACTTACTGGCATGATTTCCAGCTGCTTGTCACATTTGAGAGTCTCAGGGGCCTGTTCCACAATTTTCATATTGTTTTCCATTCTTGATTATATTTTTAAATACATCTTGTCTTCTATTACGATTGTATGGCATTATTTTTATTCTCCTGATAGTTCTCAGAGGACACAGATATCTTTGAACAACTGGGTTCCAAACTGAAAGGGTGTTTCATGGGTTTCCTGTCCAAGTGTTCAGAGGACTTGTCAGTGTAGGTTATGCATCATGTTTAAATGACTGATTTCTGTGGGAACTGCACTGTCCTTGAGAAGCCTGAATAGTATTCTACTCTGTCCTAAATGTTTCACTTCTTATTTGACTGTGTTTGTAATGCATAACCCTGTGGTGGAACAGCCTTTTTTTCCTCCAGTGTGCTGGTAGCATGTGTGGTACTTGGGTATATCTTCCTATTTAGGCAAATGTTCTTCTGGGATTAGTTGTCCAGTTGTCTCAGTGCCCAAAACTGAGAGATCAATTAATATAAAAAGCAGAACAGACAGAGAAGAACAAATGGTAGGAATAGTGCACTGCTCTTAGACTGTGGATAGACTGGGTTGGAAGTTGACGACTGGCTGCTCTGTGAGTGAGTAAAATTTATCATGGAGATGTCTCAGTGGTGAATGTATCATGTCCTGCATATTTGCAGTGCATAGCTCTTTTTTTACTGTTTTTACACATACAGAAAAGAAGTCTTAATTCTGCCTTTATTTTCTACTTGAATCTTTACCTTCATGCATGGGAAACAGGGTTACAACTGGAAGCTATGCTTTTGTTATTACTTACTTCCTCATGTATATTCTGATAATTTTAGCAAATAGGTAATTGTTAATTGAAATGAATACAGTTGTCCAGCAGGAGTACTCAAGGGAAACATTTACCTCAAAATAAAGCTGGAAAATGAAACCCTGTTCTGGAGGGAAGGGCATATGTAGGTTAGTTGAACTGCTTCAAGAAACTGAGAATTTCTGCAGAGCTGAATTAATTATAGATTGCCTATAGGGTAGAACCCCTATTGCACAGACTGCTAAAGGAAGGATATAATCTCTTAGATACTGTGAATGGCCCCAGATAGCTCTAAGTATTCAACAGTTACTTCTAAGATTTCAATTTTAGTAGTTTAGGTGATTGCACAAAACTCTGTGGATTTTTATTGTTACCAAATTATACTGTAAAATTAATTTTAACTCATTTTCTTTGAGGTTGCATAGACAGAACTGTGATGTTAATGGACATATATAGGGAACTGTGTGTAAATGTTAATGGAGAAAAATGACTGATTTTAGGTAGGTAGAAAGGACTTGGAAAGTACTAGAGGCACTCACTGGAATTTACTTTAGTAAAGAAGTGTTATGTTTTATAGATGCTTTATTTTTCTGTTATTTCTGCTTCATGAAGACTAGGCCCAGAAGGGAGAAATATACGTTGTTTCCTTTGTCAGCTCTTTGCTACAGAAGTGCTTTAAGTGCTACACTGTAGTAGGCATAAAAGTTAGAGGCAGACGAGGCAAAGGGCTAGCGGGAGGGAGTTCCCCTCCTATCTCCCCTTTATTAAGGGTAAGGGGTTTCGGGTCCAGGTGTTCGGGAGGGGGAGAGGGAGGAGAGGAACAGCCCTTACAGAACTTCTCTCACCGGCTTATAAAGGGGGTAGGTTAACCAATAAGGAAAGAGGGACAGGGTGGGGATAAGCATACAGAACCAATAACTACAAACAAGGGTGGAGTACAATTCAAAGTAACCAATAATATATATAACAGAACCGAATTTGCTGGAAGAGAGGGCAGAGTCAGAGCCCTGGGCACGCCTCCCGCAATCCCAGGGCGGAGTCCATGACAGCCCTAGCAAGGAGTTCGCCCAGGGGGGCGGGGGCAGCTTGGGGGCTGACCCGCCACATCTACACAGGCACTTAAAGCTTTGGACATGAGTCTGCTTTTCAAATTGAATGCTCTGAAAGAAGTTGTTATTAACCTGCAGGTTAAGCCCTATCACAACCTTTTATATTATCATTATAAACAGAACGACTTTTCCAGAGGCTATTGCACAGAACTGGTGTGGGTATTGCCCTGGCATTCTGTAGTAATACTGCTACAGTTGCTTCCTCAAATGGTGCCTTGTATTTTCTTAATATTTTGATTAAGATGATTAAATGTGAGTTGTCATTTCTTTTCCCTTTTGTGGTGAAAATGCAGCTTGCAAATAATCTAAGATGTCAACTTCCTATTTTTGTTGTTCTGAAAAGAGCAGGTGAAACTGGGGCAGAGAAGCCTAGTTGTGTTTTTTACAAATTACAGGAGTCTATAGCCTGTTGATAAATTATTTAAAATGACAGACCAATAACACTGAAAAAATGTGTGTATCCCAAAGGCAGCACGCTGTTGTCATAAATCAATGTGATTTCCTAAAGGGAAAGAACATTTCCTTCTAAAATGCTAGATAATTCCATAACCAATTCTCAAATGGAGTAGCCTGAATGTGAGCGTGCATTTGATTGAACACTGTAGTATTTTTGGTGCAAAACTATAGTAACGCCTTTATGGCATGGCAATTTTAAATGCATTAGCACTGTTTAAATTGGTGATCGTGTGAAAATGAAGCCAGCATCCTGTTTCTCCAGCCTTACAGCATACATAATGGGCTTCCCTTCCTGTATTCATAGAAAAAGTGTTCCCTGTCTGGTACAGTAAGACTATATGATCATCCAATGAAAGTATGTGGATATAAAAACCTCGATGATGTTTTTAGGTCCTATGGAGAAAGGTAATGTCAAGATATATTAAGTGTATATGAGGCCAGGATATGTTTAGAAGTGAGAAAAGCCGCAGTGAAGTAAAAAGTGAATTCAGTGAAGGGATATAAGTAGGTAGTGAACTGATTTATTTCTAGAGACAGTACCTTTTGAACTAAAAATGACCATGACTTTTTGTCAGGTAAAGGATCTTGTAGGGCATGTCAGGGAGGCATTGGAATTGGCTTTTGTAAATAAATGCAAAAATGAGTTTCCTCTATTCTTTGAGTGCCATGTGCTTTAGATTTTATTGGGCCATTGCATTTACCACTTTAAAACCTCCAGAACTTGATGCTGAACTCAGGAGTTTTTTTTCCCTCTCCTTTCCCTGCCAACAGATTCTTGTTATTGTGGTACTGGAATCGGGTGTTTATTGGTGGCAGCTGAGAGGGTGAAATGTTCTTTTTACAGGAATGTGGTTGTATTGGTTTTGTGTGGCCGGATTTTGGTAGGAGGTGGGGGGCTACAGGAGTGGCTTCTCTGACAAGCTGCCGGAAACTTCCTCCACATCCAACAGAGCCAGTGCCAGCGGTTCCAAGATGGACCCACTGCTGGCCAAGGCTGAGCCCATCAGTGATGGTGGCAGCACCTCTGGGAGGCATGAAGGAAAGGTGTTTTGGTTCGTTTTGTGCTTTTCAAATATTTGTTTTACTTTTCATTATTTGTTGGTAATATATTCAATTAATATCCCAAAGCTGAATTTTTTTTGCCCATGTTGGCCATCAGTGAGTGATCTCTCTCTATCCTTCTCTCAGCTCATGAGCCTTTCATTGTATTTTTCTTTCCCCTGTCCATTTGCAGAAGGGTGGGGTAGAGTGGCTTTGGTGGGCACCTGGTACCAGCTAGGGTCAGCCCACCCTGAACTGCAAATCTGTTTGGGTGGAGATCCCAACCTTTTCTCCTTCCTGTGGTTGGTAGGCTTAGTGGGTACATGATTGTCATATTGTGTGGAAAGTTAAGTACACAGAATCCTTTAATTAACAAGCTGGTCTTGAGAAAACCTTCAGAAGCAAGTTGGGTAACTTTGGTTATGCGAGGTGTGTTCTGAATTTTAAGGGTATCTCAAAGGCCATGGCGGAAGGGTTCTTGCAGAGAAAATGATAGAAATGCTTACTCATATGAGCTTCCTTTTGTATTCATACTCCTGTCTTTGATTTGTCTTTAGCTTATTTGATCTAGCTTCTGGACATTATATAAACAAGATATCCTTCAGGAATTCTGTATTTATGTCAGCTAGTTGTTGAATCATGCTATGAAGTGTGTAGTTTTCCACTGGGCATAGTACTTCTGTCAGATCTTATGCTAATTGCAACATGTATTTTTGATCCATATAAACTCTGATCTGTCTTGAATGTTTAATTTTAATTTTGCTCCTCTCTTTATGTTGTGGTTGGATTTTACAATGTTTTTTTTCATTTTTGCCCTTACCTTTACTCCTGTGTTTGTGCTATCTTTGGGCTGCTAGAATGATTTCCTTACTTTTTTTTAAGCCTTTGGCTTTTACTGGTTTTGGATGACAAAAGCCAGTGCATGATGAGTGGAAAACCCTGTGAATAAGTTTCATATACTTCTTCAACTTTGCGTTGCTTCTAGACTAGAAGCTCTTCAGAACAAGCGTGAGCTTAATACAGGTTGTCATGGATTTAATGAACTGAGGGTAAATGATTATCTAGAGTATAGTTTGGTACCCTTTTAGGCTGTGTGCGTATTGCAGGATCAGTTGTCGGTTTATCAGATGATATTTGTGTGGGATTTTGGCTTTTTTTAAAATTCAATGGTCAAAGTAAAACCGGGTGGTATGTTTGGGTCTTCATTTTTAATTCAGAACAGAGTAGCTTAGCCACACATTTTATTGACCTTGTTAATCCTCTTAAAGAGAAAGTTAAATTTATAAATATTACCTGGCTCTGATAGTCACTGTGTTTTAATGACTATGGACAATGAGATTTAACCAGACTGGTTGAAATGGTCTTTGTAAGAATCTTCATGCAGTGTCTTTTATGAATTTTCTTGTTACAGTTTGTTCATTTCACCAGGAAGAATATTACCTGGTCCAGTTCAAACCCTGAAATACTGTTTATGAATCCCTTTCCTCAGAAGAGGAACTGTGGGGTTGAGCTATTGTTTAAGCTTGGTTATTACAGAGATTCATGGAGACTGAAGCCTAACCTGAGTATTTAGAAATAAATATCGAGTCCTGACAGCTCCAAGGAATGCAGTCAGTATTCAGAGGGAATAGCAGTCCAGCTTCCACTGGGGCCAGGATGCAATCTTCTAGTAAGTGATGTACTTGAGTGTGCTCACATCCTGTGCTATTCACCATAATGCATCTGTAAGAAACACTTGCATCCTGATAAGACATTGTGATACTTCACTGCTCCTGTGAATTGATTCACTTTGGCTGTAGAGTATGTGTTTCTGTATTTTGCATTTTAAAGCCAGGACTTAGCAATCCTGCATGTCTCATCCTATTACTTGTCATGCAGTTACTGTCTCTTTAGAACAAACGTGTATTCCTGTCTGGGCTTATTAGCATTAATAGCTGTTCTGGTGTGGAATACTGATGCACAATGCTAGAAACTGGGAATGAGAAGAAGGTAGCCTTTAAGGGAAGTCACAATGCAAGGATTAAAGGGGGCATTGCTTTAGAAAAATGCTTCTGTTCCTTAAAGTCAAACTGCAGCAGCAGATACAGGGGTTGAGATTGAATTTAAGTGATGTCTTGAAAATTAATTGAGGTCTTTTAAAAGTGTATTTATACCTTGTTTGGAATGCTGCCACTTCCATTAAGGGGAAATAAGACTGAGAAACTTTGAGTTTGAGTCCTACTTAACTGTGCTTAAATAATTCTCCTTGTAGTAAGTGTAGAGAGCTCTGATATTTGGAAAGGGTCATTGTTTCTCCCCAGTCCAAATTTCATGCAATATCTAGCCTATTTTCTAGCTAGAAACACTGCAATAGGCAGTTCTCTACATCTGTAGGAATTTAGAAATTTGGGTTTTTTCTGACTAAGGGCACATCTCTTTCCATAATGAAAAGCGAGTCACATAGTTTTCGTGGCTGTAATCTGCAATGCAACTTGTTCCTTTTAACCTGTTTAGTGCTATGTACCTTCATTTTTCACAGTTGGTTTTTGTGTTTGGTTGTTTTTGTTACTTTTTTGTATAAAAAAGGAACTCCTGCTTTGGTTTAGTATTTGCTATCTTACTTTGTGAAATTTTAGATTCCATTCTTCTTATCTAACCTTTTCCAAGAGTGGCTTTGATAGATTGGAGGAAGTAACTTTGGTAATGCAGCTTTCCTCATTTCCTGTATTTTATCTACTTATTTTGTCATTCTGAAGAGCTGTGATGAGCAGTTTTACAAACTTGTAGATTTAAAATTGGAGAAATAACACCTAATTACGCATTTAGATAATGGGCATGTAAGTTCAGTACTTAGTAAAATGTTGTAAAGTGTATGTTTCTTGAGGGAGGTAAAAGCATTTTGATGAAGAAGGCAGCAGAGTAAAGGTTGGGAGAAAGCTGTTCAAAAAGAGGAGTTTGTGGAGATTACATTGTGTTTTAATGAACTAAACCAGGAGAGGTGTTCATGGCTTATTTGTGTGCAGGTTGGCTGCCTGCTGCTCTCTCCGTGAGTAATGTATGTTGAGCAATGTACTGAGCTGAAAGAGACAGTAAAAATATGCAAGAAGTTCTGCTTGTGCCAGGAGCTGTCACCAGTGTTTTACACGCGAACAAGGCTTGACTCCGCTCTCTGCAGGCAGTGGGGCTTTGTGATGCCAATCCAGTGGCTGCCTCTCTTCCGGAGTGTCCACTGACAGTGTCTCACCGAGTCACATTGTTCATTCTGTGGCTTTGCTGAAATAGGTTCTGGTTTTCTCGAATTAGAATGTGAATTTGACCACAGCTCAGAATTTTTTTTTAATGTATGTGTAAGCAGAGAAAAGAGGAATATTTGAGTGAATGCTGAGCAGCTTGCCTGCTTAATGGGCAAGTGTGGGCTGAAGCCAGTGTCCGTAGCAAGTTAGTGTACAGACAGCATTTGCTCTGAGATGAGGAAGGAATCACAGTAAAGGAGATTAATGGCTTAGGAAATAAGATTAAAGCAACAGAATTGGAGTAAAAAGTTTCTCACCTTCTAAGAGGTGAGAAACTATTAAAACTTGATGCAACAGTTAGAGAACATTTCAGTATATAAGTAGCTGTTGTCATTGATGTTAACTATTGCCTCTGGTACAGGAAAAACAAACCAGCTGACCCTTGTCTGCAAGGGGTGGGGATGAAACTGTTCTCATTTTACTTAATTGTACCAGAAGCTGAACAGACTTGCATTACTGAAGCACGGCTCATACCAAACTTAAAGAATCCCAAAGTTATAAAGAAAGAAACCCCTCTATCCTTATCTTATAATCATGTAGATCATCAAAACCTGTCTTTCCTGTATTCCATTTGTTAGCTTCTGCAATGTATGATGGAAGGAAGCAGATAAATAGCGGTTTATGCGTTTACGGTTTTAGCTAGAGGGAAACTTCTTTAAAATCTGAAGTATGCCTTAGAATTGTATCCAAAGGGGTAACTTGCGATTCTCGACAAGATAGAAAAGCATAGAATCTACCTTAGCTGCTTTTTCCCTTTTTTGATGATTTCTTAAAATAAGAAACCTGTGATTTCTATTCAATCTCACTAACCCTTTAGCATTTGTAATTTACGGGGTTTGGATGGTTTCTAAACATTTAGGTACATACTTGGTGAAAATATTAGTGGAATCAGAATTCATAAACCATGAAAGAAGTATTGCTTTATAAAGGCCGCTTGTGTGCTGATGTGATGGGTTTGTTACTTGAGCACAGTAAATTAGTTGAATATTAATAGTTGAGGTGTTTGGTACTGTAGGATAGTATGAATGTGGTTGTCTTATGCTGCCTGGAAAGGATCTCAAAATATTGTAAACATTTTTTTTTGGGTGTGTTTGTTTTTTTATTTTAGTGCTATTGAAATTAGAATTTGCTACACATGGTACCATAGGTATATTCATAACTGGGAAAGAAGATGAGTAGATGAATCTAGAGATCAGTTATGTTGGTGCTGAGTGCAGCTGTATGTGATCAAGCAATAGTGTTAGCAAGGTGGATGAAGACGTGATATAAATAAGGCTTACGGGAAATGCTGAAGAGTTGGAATTTGGCCAGGATGTTCCCCTTGCTGCCTTTTTTTGCTGTTCTCAAGAACTACTTGTTCATTAAAATTATCAAAACAATTATCTTGGAAAGAGATGGACCAGCAAGCGCAGTGTTATTGTAGGGCATATATGCACATGGGAAATAAAACCTGGAGTTATTTCCGTATTGAGGGCAATTTTCTTGAGATTTCTTTGGATTTGCAGCATAAGAGCAAAAGGGTAAAACTGCCTTAGACTTGCTCAGGCAAACAGTATCTGAGTAGAAAACAGACAGTCCCTTAAAAATAACTTATAACAAAGTGAGCAGTTCAAGTGATCATGAGTTGTGGAGGAAGATAAGGAGATAAATTTTAGGATCATGTGATAATTTTCAGTTTCTTCAGAATATTAAAATTATGTAATCTGTCAAATCAAATGTGCAGCTAGTCTAATACTTTATTGTGACTGAGAATGTCATGAATGAAACAGAGACATCCTCTCAGTCTTTCTTAATGGCAGATTCTGAGTAGAAGCCCGGACTGTGTCCACAGCTGCAGCAAGTTCATGAGCACAGGACACCAGAACCCATCCCTGGTCAGGACAGTGGCATGTACTGCTACCTGACATGTTTCAACAGGCCCTGGACTGCTTGCAAGTGTTTTACTTTTTTAGTTCTGTATAATTTCCTTTCATTAAGCTTCCTCATTTTCTTTTTTTTTTTTTTTTTTTTTTTTTTAGGTTCCTTTTTTAAAAGAAAAAAGTTGTGGTAATTTTTTTTTTTTTTTTAGCCTTTCCCTGTCTGGCAAGAATAACAGATGTAAGTGTGCAGTAACTATAAGTGGTTCTTTAGGATGTGTCTTTAGCCAGGTCCTGTGCTTGCTCAAATTGGCTTCGAGGTGTTTTTCTTGCTGGGGGACTGAGTGCAAGATTCTCTAGCAAATTGATCCAATATCATTAAAAAGAAAGAAATCTGTACTTTGTACTCCTCTGAAATACTTAATTTCTTATTTTTCAACTTCATAACCTTCCCAGTCACCTCCACAAGAACCAAGAGGTTTCTTGTGTATGCTACCACTATGGTAATAATTTCCTTGATTGTATAGGTTTAATGCAATCCTGGGTGCATTAAAATATATTATAAAAACTTGGCTTGCTTTTTCTCATCTTCCTTGTTTGTCTGCTTTTGTAATGCATGATGCTGCTTCCCCTCTGGCATGCCCTTGCCCATCAGCCCAACACAATTTGTAGAGGTGGCTTTAGTTTACAAGTGTGTGGTTCTGCAGTCAAGTTAAGATTCCTTTTATATCAGTATTCTCCTTTTAGACTCAAATTTAGACACCCTTGAAGAGGTCAGGCGGCTGGACTAGATGATAATTTTAGGTCTTTTCCAACCGAAATATTCTATTCAAAACTTACAGTTTGCATTAATATCTGAAAAGACCTACCCATTTCTTCTGACAGCAGGCACTTAATGTGCCTGAACTTTGACTTCGGCTCTGCCCTTTATTTAGGGTGTGGTGTTTCATGCCTATCACACAGGATTTCACACTGTGCTGTAATAATTTACAATATTGCTTCCGAGTGTAAGCCTCTCTAAGCCTGATTTATATTTTAGTAGAGGTAGAACCTGTTCTTGTGTCTTTTTTGGTTTTTTGTCCAAAATTGTTGGCTAGTGTTTTGGGGTATTTCAGGAAGTAGGAAACAGAAATACCTTTGTCTCTCAGTGTTTTTAACAATCATGTTCAGCATCCTGTTGAAAAATGTGGTGTTCTTTTAATCAGTAATATTTTGCAGAAGTTCTTTAACATGAGCTTCTTAACCCTGTAGGCTGAGCTTTGTGTCCAGGACTTTATTTGTCTTTCCCACAAATGCTACTGTTAGTGGCTGCTTCTGTTGTGGCCCAGGGATGCTTTATAAGAATTGTCTCCTGTACAGTTGGCCTGACAACCAAGGACTGCCAGCTGCCCTATTTCTATTGGGATCCAAGGTTTTCCTCTGCCCAAGAGGACACTGACATCTAGTGGATGGGTTCCACTGACACAGGGCAAGAGAAATGCTTCTTAGTGGCCATCTTTCTTCTACACGTTTACCTAATTTTTCTCTCATTTAGATCCTTGGGGTTGTTAGGAGGGAGGAAAAAAGGAAAAAGCCCAGTCAATTTTTATGTGGCTTCTGGAGTCTGAGGAGTAAAGTTGGTGCAGTCAAAGTAGTTGTGTTTTGTTGTTGTTGGGTTTTGGGGTTTTTTTGTTCCTTCCAGTCACCTGCATTTGAGCCTCGGTTGTTTGTAATAAAATGCTTCAAGTTATGGCATTGGCCAGTTGTCCTCCCAGCCTGTGAAGAACAGAAGTTACCTGTGGAGCACAGCATGAGGCAGACTGTAGAATTGTAGAGTGGTTTGGATTGGAAGGGACCTTAAAGATTGTCAAATTCCAACTGCCCTGCCATGGGCGGGGACATTGTCTTGCTCAAAACCGCACCCAACCTGGCATTGAACATTTCCAAGGATGGAGCACCCACAGATTTTATGGACAACCTGTTCCAGGGTCTCACCACCCTCATAGTAAAGCATTTCTTCCTAATACCTAAGCTAAACCTTCCCTCTTTCAGTTTGAAGCCATTCCCCATGTCCTGTGGCTACATGTCCTTGGAAAAAGTCCTTCTCCATCTCTTGTTGGCTGCTCTAAGGTCTCCTTGGAGCCTTCTCTTCTCCAGGCTGAAGAAGCACAACTCTCAGCAGGTGTTCAGCTTCTCACCTCCGAGACAGGCAGTGCCTCTAAGTTGCTCTCAGCTCTGTGCCTGTTCCTTCCATGAAACTTGAAGCCTAATAATTGTCTAATAGCTGCCTTGCAGCTCATCCCGGACATCTGTTAGTTTAACTGGGAACCAAGTAGCAGAAGAAGTTTCAACAAAACCACAGGTTTTCCAGGAATGTTCCTAAGCAGACAACAGTGCTTAGAAATCAAACTTTCTGAAAATATTCATCAAAATATTAGTATTTCTTTAAAGACAAAAATAGACATTTTGTTTCTTAAGTAATAAAATCCATGTTTCTTTATCAGAGAAAATAAACACTGCCTAAAGCTTGACAGCAGGAGATGCCATGCTTAAGTATTTCTGCAGATTATTGTTTGATCTCTCAAGTGTTTAAACTATTCTGCACTAGTGCTCATTAAACAATAATGTACTGGGTTTGGATTTGTTGACCTGGTAACTTTCTAAATGAAGTTAAAATGAGATGGTTTCAAGGAACTTAAATTAGGACTTAAAAAAAAAGCCTTTCAGGCTATTTAATGGTGCAAGAATCATAGTAAGTATAGACTGACAGTGCTTAGGATGAGGGTGTTAGACTTATATGTTCAGGGGCTGTTTTTAAAAGGAAATTATTGCTTCCTTGTCCAGAGTAAACATTGATTTTTTTTTTTTTCTGAAAGGTGCTAATATTTGCTAGCATTCTTTGATTACTTTGAAAGTATCCCCAAATAAAACCAGACTAATACAATCAAAACCATTGCCATAAAAAAGAATTCGTGTTTTATATAAAGTACCAGAAAACAAATGTAAAAACTACAAATGCTTTTTATGTGCACTTAGGCAATGTAAGCAATGGTAGAATATGACTGTTTCTGTCCTAAGAGGAAAATTTCCTTAATTTCAAGTTGAATTAGTTTTACTAATTTCAGACTACAAAGAAAATTAAGAACATACAGTCCATCGAAACAGAAAAATCACAGCTTTAGCTAACCTATTGTGTTAATTAAGAAGAAAACTTTTTTTTTTCTATGCCCTCCTGTCTGCTGAGAATTTAAATTGTCTCACCTGTAGTTTTCCAGCATGCTGGACTTACTACTGAATACAGGTAATCAATGACTATTGTGTGTCTTTTTTTCCTTGGTGACTTCTAGAAACACTTGAGGTGCCACTTAGTTATTTGTGATATGCATTTGTATTTCCTTCATTATACGTTCTAGTGTACAACTTCATTTGGCGTTTTTGAGGTTTAATCTTTTTGCTTGTACCTGGAAGTTCAGTTCTCTTGACTATTGTTATATTCCCATCTTCATCTCTTGCTGTCTTCTGGTTTGTCATCAGATGTCTGTTAGGATGCGTTACTTTGCTGGAGAGGTCATGAAGGAAAATGCCTTCTTGGTCTGGGAAGTTTCTTTGAGAAACTCTGCTTGTGAAATCCCTTCAGTCAGAGGATTTTTAAATTTTTCCTTGTAAAAACAAACTAAAGAGACTAGTCTCGACTGAATTCCTGTAGCAATTCACATACTCTTCTTTTGAATTGGCACTGTATCAAATACTTATTTGAAGCTCAGATTGGAACAACTTCCTTTTCCAAGAAAGGAAGTGGAGTCACATATTCCACATAGATGAGAATTATAGATAAAGATCTTGAGGTGGGATCTGAAGGTGTTCCCGTGCGTTTCTGAAATACCTGGAAGTAAATCTGTCATCCAGAACCTGGAGGTGTTGAATAAAGTTGTTTGTGTATCAGATAAAAACCCTATGCTATTGTTTACCAAACAAACTATCGACTTGTACATTCTGGATTGTAAATATTCATCTTTTTTAAGCACTGGCAGCTGAGGTTTATTTTAAATTTATCAGCAGCTTGATTGACAAGGCACTTGCCTAAACCAGATTCATTTTACCGGTTGACTTGAGGACCTTTCTGTTTGTTGAAATTTGGCGCTGTAGTGTACATTAGCTGTGTAGCAAACTTGTGTGGTACTTAAAAACCTTTAGGTGATTGGGCGTATACTTCATATGAGGCAATTTTTTCTTTGCTCTTCAAAATATAAAAATTGAAGAAATAATTGCATTATAAATGTAAAAAAGCCATCCTACAACTATTTGGAGAAGAACTTAAAATTTGAACTGCGATTTTGATGTACAGAATAAAATTTATGTGAAGGCTTTATTTTACAAGTGTGAGGGGTATAGTGATACAGGTTCTCAACACAGGTTTTAGGAGGATGTACCCTGAATGTCTTTTACTTGAGCCTCTGGGTACAAGCTTTTGTGCGTCTTCAGAATTAAAAATGTCCTCAAAAATGTTCATGATTTTAAAGAGGCTAAACTTCAACTGTTTGATTAAAACAGTATTTTCATTCACTTTCTGGTAACTTCACTGTGGTATTCTTGTCTTTTTATCTTGTCAAGATACAGGCCTACAGAAGAGACAACTGTTTCTTTTGTAGCCACTTTTGGATTGGCATGGCCTGAGAATACCTGCGATTAAGGTTACCATGGAATTCAATGTGTTAATGGTATGTCAAACAAGAAATGGTTGTGTTGGAGAAGCACCACAGCCTTTTCCTTTTCTTGAAGTGGTTATCGAACAAAATATGAGGAAAGTAAGAAACATTCTCCTTGAGTGGTAATACTATATTAATGCTATAGTATGTACTCTTACTGGTAATTCTGTGTAGTAGATGCCTGTGCTACTTTTGTAGGAGACAATTGCATACAATGCAGCATGTATGGAAAAGATTTAAGGACTTTTTTTTTGTAATTCAGCAGAAACAAATTAAATGGTAGAGTTCATATTGTTCAAGTGTTTGAACATTTAGCAGTGCTATTTGAATGTTCAGCCATTAAAGCAAGAACTTTAATGGGGAGAAATAATCTAAAGTCATGCCTGGGAATAACTGGTTGTCTCGATTTATTGTTTCTGTCCTAGCCATTACTGCTTTGGTTTCACTTCAATAGTTGCTTTATAGCTCTTTCTGCCAGAATTATGAGAAATTTTGTTGGCCATTAGATTCCCTGTCCTATCTCTTTTTGAAACCAGAATTATGCTTCGAAGGTGTGTGCTTCTGAATTGCTGGGGACAAATTTGTTTGGCAAAAATTGACAGATACTGCAAATATAAGTAATTACAACACAACATTGCTTTGTCTCTCCATAAATATTGTGCTGATTATTAGCTAGGGTTATTACAGTTGAAATCTTAGTACAAGTTTGTGACTTTAATGAGGCTACTTCTTTCTAGCTCTTAAAATGCTATTGAACTCTATCATAAATGGCCTCTTTATAACTAGCACATTCCTTGGCTTCCAAACACAGCCTCAAAGAAGGAGTGAAAATAGTTGTAAGAGTGTTTTCTCCAGATAGTAGAAATGAATTTTCTATTTGCTATCTTATCTTTTTTTTTACAATCCCCGTGTATGTGCTGCTGCATAAAAGTACTGATTCAGCCCTTGTCAAACGTTTTCTTATTTTTATTAGATAGTGGGGGTTTTGGAAGGGGAGTAGTTATTAAAACTTTTGGGTGTTTAACTTGCCAATCATGAACTAGCATAACTGTATTAGCAGTATCCTAGCTTTACCTGCTACATAGTGGGCGTTTTAAACTGCTGAAAGTCTCTGAAGATACTGTGTTTGTATACAAGGTTCAAGACTGCATCAAAAAAAAAAAGTTAGACTTCTGGGGAAAGACAAAATTGGCATATTTTTATTGGAATTGCGTGTATAACACTAAACTCACGTCATTGAATAGCAATTGAACTATGCCAAAGGATGTCACTGGAAGGAACAGCACCTTTGAGCCCTAGAGATGTTTCAGTAAGGTAATTTGGACTCAAAACCAGATGGCAGTTGCAATGTTTCTTGATTGCACAAACAGCTCTGCTTTTTACATGGAGCAGTTGTTAGGCTCCAGCTTTTCAGCTTGAAGTCATTCTCAGTGAAAGTCTTTCAGGGCAAGATCTGTTTCAGATAAATTGGCAAGACATGGCTGTTAAAACCCTTTTGGGAAAGCAGGACATAACAGCTATAGCAGACCTTTTTTTGAGGGAGTACGTGTGTGTGCGTGTGTGTGCAGACTTATTAAAAGGCTTAAATAAGGTTTTAATAAGGCTCTAAGACTATTCTCCTGTGTCTTTATTTATGGCAGCTTTGGTAGTGGGGGACTAGCAGGTAGGAAATTCTAGTTTACTTCTGTTGGAGTGAAAGCTCAGTGTTTCCTGTTTCAGTTGTGGTGCTTTTTTTTTTTTCACCTTGTATGAATTGCTTGGAAAACAAACACTGACCTCAAGGAAATGTGTTCCAAGGCGTGGGAAAAGAGGAAGGGTTTTGCATCTTGTGAAGGAAGAGGGAGGAGAATTTGGGTTGGTTCCCCCCCTTTTCTTTTGCCCTGAGCAGAAACAAAAGCAAGATACATTCTCCATGGATCTTAATATTTCATGTCACATATTGTGAAGTGGCAGGCAAGGGAATGAAATTCCCTTTACCAAGGGAATGGTAAAGACTGTGGGGAGTAACAAGTGGTGATAGATGATGAAATATTTCAGGGAGAATTGATATGGTTAAAAAACCTCAATATTCTTCAAGGACAGAAGCTTTGCTAGTACTTATGTAAATCCTCATGCTCTTTATTGATTTGATTCGTACCTCATGGGTATTTGCTATGCAGGTTTTCCTGTGAATTCTTGTCACAGGGAGCTTTTCACTGTTTCAAAATATTATATTGTTTGAGAGACAAGCACTGAAACTGAAGAGCCACAAAGCTATCATGATCAGTGACTGGTCCAGCCCCTCCTGTGGCCATGAAGAAGTATGGCTTGTGTTCCATTTAGCTGCCTGATTGACCTGGAATAAAAGCTCTTGCCTTTGGGGTCTTCTTTGTGGAAAAAATCTCAACTTGCCTTTAGATAATTTCTTCCAGGTTTCCCCGGTCTGGTCCTGAGGACATTGTTACTTCGGTATCTGTTCCTGTTACATCACAGCTGTTGGGTTTTTAATTCCCTGAAAAACTGTAAATCTGGTGTGTGTAAAGGAGGCAAGCACAAGTATCTCCTTCATCTCTATTTCAGGTGAAGGTCTGTACAAGTCTTCACTCAAATGTTGCACTGACAGTGTCAGTGTCACATCCAGGATGTCAAAATTTGATTGACTTCAGAGATAGTCGGTCTAGATAGAGTGGACTGTAGTGTGGTCATCTCTCCTGGATAAGCCAGAGTGGCTCTTGAAAAGAGGTTTACCTAGACCTTATAAACATTTTTAGTTTTAAATCAAGACTAAATGTGATGATTTTAATATATTTAGGCTGTCAGAACGCATAAAACCTAGTACGGAAGGAATAAGAGGAAAATAATGAATCCTGTAACTTGCAGATCATGCTTTTAAACAAAGGGGTTCCCTGGTTTATGAGTTTTATTTCTTTGTTTCTGTAAGTGCTTCGCTTCCAAATGCTGTTTGAGCTTATGTTGTGAAGACAGAAAATAATCTTGTTTCAAAAAAATCTGAGGCTTATTTCTGTTTTGAATTATTGACAGTTGTTCTGGAATTGCTCTAATACTGTTAAGAAGCCTGGTTTTTGTAGTGTGTGCTAATGTTAACTTTTTCTGGTTTTGCATCAAGGTGCTTCTGAGACTTGAGTCCAAAGCAACTTTCTAATTGTGTGCTTTCATACTAACAGAAATTTTCATGTTCTTCACTCATAGTCTATAAAGAACTGTTACTGCTTCATTGTCCAGCATGTTTTCACTTGTTGTAATGTGTTCACAGTAGCCACTGCAATAATATGAGCGTGCTGAGGAAACAGTATGGTTCAGGGGTGGGAAGTTATAATCCCAATTCTTAATGGGTGTGCTGCGGGACTTTCTAAAATATCTCAGGACATACATTGGTAACCTACTAGCTAAAACCAGATTATGCTTTAGTAATTTAATGTTCTGCTTTGTTCAATGATTTCCTTGCTTGTCACCAAACCCCAGTTCTACTTCCTCTTCTCCAACCTTGTAGAACTGGCAGTGGGTAGGTGGCTTAGCTATTGTGCTGAACATAAATTAGCTGAAACTGTAATTGATAGTACTGCTAGTTTAGACTAGGATAGATAGTGTAAAAGTAGTTTTAAAAATGAGGGAGAGGAAAGAAGGCTTCTGAAGCAATCAGCCCACATTTCGATAGTGCCTGTGTAAAGCTATCTTTAGTTATTAGCAGTGTGGGAGACGTGTCTGATTCTAATGGTTTTCTTAGGGAAAATATAGATTTGGAAAGATGGAAAATGTTGGTCCTACTCTGACAATACCTGATTCTGGAGAGTAAGCTGCTGGTTTGAGTTTTTTACCTGTTTCTGGTTTTAATGTGATACTGAAGAAAGCAAGATATACTCCTTAACAGGCTGCTTACAATATTATTATTTTGCCTTCTCTGCATGAAGATGTACCAGCATTGTCTTCATTGGCTGATACTTCTTTATGGGATAGAAATCTCCAATTAATGTAATAGCATGAATTCACCTGTTTCCTGAGAAAATATCAGAGAGTTAAGATGATGTAAAATCACAGAATGTCCTGAGTTGGAAGGAACTGACCAGGATCATTGATGTCCAATTCCTATACAGAATACACTATACAATCCAATACTGAAATGATGCTGTTTTCAGTTGTCTGGGTAATTTTGGAGGGATTTTTCTTTTACATGGTTCCCACAGGCTTCCTGGAATGCAGGTTTTGGACTCGTCATTGTCCTGCCATGAAACGCTGAAGACAGCTCCCAAGGGAGTGTAGTTATCAGGCTTGTCTATTAATCACTTCAGCAGAGATTCCTTGGAGCACCTAGAGCTCAGGGGTTAGTAGGTGTTGCCAAAAGGGAATGCCAAGGCAATGAAAACACCTTCTATCAGTTCAGCCTGCAATCTCTTTTCAGGGCTTTGTTTCAGAGAGATAGGTTTGGTGCAGAATGCTAGCCTGCTTTTTTGCAGCCAAAGCCACCTGTGGATGTTGAGACACAGTGAAGTTTTACAGAACCGAATCATTCTCCTTTCCTTGTTTATGTTTGACTGTGTTTGGGAAGGCTTTTTCCCTCCTTCATGAGGGCTAGGAATTCTTGCAAACAATTGCTGTTTGAAAGCTGATGGGAATCAATGGGGAAATACTGACATGGGATACAAGTATATGCTGTTTTTGAAATACTCCTAATACAACGTGGTGTTCACTGTGTTCATTTATTTCTTGCTATTGCAGCACAGAGCTGCACAGGCATTCCTGAACAGTTCCTTCTCCACCTGAGTTTGCTACCATCAGCTAGTCCTGGTGTTTCCCAGAGACCACACTGATGAGAAAGTGGTATGGGAAAACTCCAGTTGGGTTTACAAGGACATGAAGCTAAAATTCTTCTGGAACCGAAGTAGTTTTAGGATGTCAGAGCCCCATTTGAGCAGTGGTATCAAAGTCTGCATTGAACTGTCTATCGCCAAAGGCATCTCTGGCATTTCTTCATTTATAGGTACAGCAGAACCTGGAACTTGGGTAATCTGACTATAGATAACCAGAAGGTAACAATTTTGACATTTTTGTGGTGATTTGGTTCACATTGCTCCATACAGGTACATTTTTCTCACAGTATAAATACGAGGGAATGTATTCTGCCCTAGTAACTTTTATCTAAATTATTTGAATGAGACCAGAGTTGCACATAATTCTTGTGTTTCTCTTGCCCTCCTGTTAGTAAGAAAAATGCGATGTCCCCCTTGCTATAGAAATAGCTGTCTTATTTTGTGAAATGAGTGCATTAATACAACATTTTTCAAGTGTTTCCTAGCATCTTCTTTTATGCTCTGATTTTTAAGGAAACTTTTATGGAAGCTTTTCTTTAATTTTTTGTTTCTTTGAGTATTTCTGAAAGCACTTAGGCGAATTTTGCAAAACAAAGTATGTTCCTGTGTGATTGGTACAATATCAGGAGACTGCTGCCAGAGCTGGCTGTGGAGAGCTTCCTGAGCCTGGTTCTGTGGCCTGTTGTCACATGGCAAGTGGGTGTTGTGGAATACTGTAGCAGCTGGCATCTGACACTCTGGTATGTCCTGCTCCTCAGGAATGGTCAGAAAGGAGAGTCTAGAGAGCATCACTGTTGTATTATCTCTTGTTTTGCCAATTAGAAGTGTCAGACAAGGCTTAGGAGGCAGTTTGAGGACTTGAGATAACAGAAACTCTCGTGAAATATTTGTCATGTTCTCCTTGAAAAGAAGCCTGGAAAGGAGTCAAAGGAACTTTTGTATCTTAAATAAAGTTTATGCTTTTGAAGTGAGTTCTTTAAATCTCAGTAGGCTATATAAATGCTTTATTTAATCCACAAATAGCACTTTTATGATATTAGGCATTGTGTCTTTGCAGGTTTTCTAAAGTGTTAAATAAATAAATAAACTGACAATGAAAGTCAAAGATCTAATTCCTGAAATGATTGGACAAAGTTCTTCTTAATACGGTAGGATTCCACAAGTTGGATTTGAAAAGCTGGTTTGTCTTTTTACAAAAACACTGAAGTAGATTTGTAGGACAGATTGTAAAACCACTGTGGAAGTTAGAAGTATGTTTCTGAAACTTAAATTGTTCAAAGACTCATCTCCCCACTGTCACATGTGGTGTTTGTCACCACCCCACAAACCACTTCTGTCATGCAATGAATAAGCAGAATTAAAATCAAGCTTTTCTAATGAGTGGAACTACAGGCCTTGTGAATGTAGTTCTTAAAGTGTATATTTATGGTTCATCATACTGACTCTTTGACCATTTTGTTCTTAAAAGAATATACCAGTGAAGATTCCAGTGGTCCCAGAATAGCAGTCCCACTGAACAGGCCAGTGGCACGGAAGCACCCAGTGTTATCTGCAGAGGCACTAGGCTGGACCTCCCATGTCCCTGCTCTTGGCATCCCAGTATCTTTGGGGAAGCATTTTGGCCGTTTACTGACTTAACCCAAATGAGTGCTGCTTTGTACTGGAGACAGTTGTTTATTAAACATTAGCATGAAACGGGGCTGAGACGGATCTTGCTGGCTGTCTTGTCAGCTTAGTGTAGTCTGAACAGAATTCTTTTCTCTTCTGCCCTGTCATTACCCCCATTCTGCTATTGAGTACATTCTCCTCCTCCTGGTCACTCTGGGCTGTAACCTAGGAAGCACTGGATCCCTTGCAGCCCACAGTAAGCTGAGAGCACACTGCAATAGCCTTCTGTAGGAATTTTCTATTGCGTGTAGGGCGGAATCCTCTGCTGAGTCTGGCACTTTTCCATTCCTGTGGTAGTCTGTTCAAAGCTCACTTTTTAAAATTCTTTCCTTACCATTTAGTCAATTATTCCTCTTCCAAAGCATGAAATAGATATTATTCTATGTAGCAGATACTACTATACATCGTAAAGAATGTTCCTTACTCATTTTGATTGTTCTCAGGACTGTATTTAGGTATCCTCTATTACCCATCTCACAGAACAGCTGGCAAACATACATTAAAAGCATGGATCCTTAAGTATTTTAGGAACAGATGTGTGCTAAAATCAACCTGTATTTCATTTCCAGGCTTTGCCTTGAAGCTGCGCTAAGCTAATCCTACTTTCTGGTCTGTTTAGTAGATTGTAGAGCAGGGGAGATTGAATCATGTAGGGAAGAAGGCTATGCTGGAGTCTCATAGCATTGCTTTCTAGAAAATGAAAGTTGGTTCTAGTCACTTGAGCCTTTTTGCCCTACAATTTGTCCGAATTGTATTGGTGGAAGTGTTTTTTCTTGCATGCCTTTAAAATGCACTAAAGCAGAAAGGTTCATCTTCCTAGGGTGTGTTTTGATATCTAACATGACTTCCTTGAGTGTGTTCTTTCTCATGTAAAATAACTTTTGCTTCTAGTCATGGTTTGTAGAGGTAGTTTTTCTCTAAACTTCTTTTAAGCAAAGTCATGACATTTGTCACCTAAAAATCAGTAAGATGGAGAAAAAAGCCATTTGAAACTCACAACCATGTTGAGACATGGAATAGTACACAAAATCATATTAGTGACTGTGCTTGGACAGTATCATTGTTGGTCTTTGCTTTTTTTCCCCCTTAATTGGAGGTTTATAGCCTATTTCAAACTATTTCTCGGCCTTGCAGTTCATAGCTGATTTAGACAAATTATGTGCATTCATTTTGCTATTTCTAGATTCCTGGTTGTGTTCAGTCTTAGCACAAGTGATACTTTTTGACTCAGGAAAAGTCAGTGTTACATAGGAGAATGTCTCCTGTGTGCAGTGGTGTTCTCTCTCTGTGCCATGTGACAACCCAGGTTTCTCTGCCTGCTATGTGTGCAGGTTATGCTGTGATTTGTTTTTAGTGTTGCCAAGATCAGTGTAGTCTGTATGGAGGCTCCCAGAAGCTGTTTGTGTCTTTTTAAGAATTGAATCTTCTTGTTCCCCACTGTAGCAATGCTTTCAGATTAAATATTTAGCAGTTTGATCACTGTGTAGTCAGAGACTTACTATCACACCTCTATATATTTACTGTTTTTTTCATTGACTAATATTGCAAGTTTCGCAAGAAAATTCATTTTAAGGAAAAAAAAAGTTGTGGGCGAGTTCTGTTGCTCTTTTTAGTGTTCAGTGATTTAATCTGTGATGAAGTCCTTGCAGAAGAGAAAAAATTGAAAACTGATACTACTTGATTAGCTTTTTTAAAAAATTTTACCTTGCTATTAGTTTTTATCTCTAAATTCCACTTTTCTGGTTTATTTGATGTGTATTATTCAATTAAATTAATGACAAGTTTTGTCCAAATTTGCATAAGTAATTTGATATTTTTTTACTATATTGAGATAAATGTCATTAAAATGTTTGTCTCTGTGTAAGAAAGATTTTATGTGATTTTCTTCTTTTCCTCAGTGTTGGGTGAGAGGCTAGGATGATTTTGGACCTAATATGCATAATTAATTGTATCATTTGCATAATCAATTAGGCCAAGTTATTGAAGGGCTTGAGTTTCCAAAACATTTTTTAATTGAAGTGTGTAGTGAGTGTCCCAAGTGTTTTCTTCTTGAATTCTTCTACAGGTACAAAAACTCACTTTCCAAACAGATAATCTTATTTTTGATACCCTTCTGCCTGTATGTTGTTGCATAATCAGTGACAAACAAGAGTCACATTTTTAACTAGCAAAAAATTTCTCCCGTTATCCCCCTTTCCCAAAAGAATTCAAGTAATGAATGTTTTGAATATTCAAGTGTATGATGATGCACTGAATATAAAGGGAGGGAAACATGAAGAATGTCTATCCTTCTACCCATGCAGAGCACCCCTCACTGGAGATGCTGAACTTGTTTGAAGCTATGTTCAGTCTCCGTCTTGGTAGTTCTATGTCCCACCGCCATGTCAGTGCTGATAGAATGGCTGGGTTTGCAACCACCAGAATTAAGTTTCTGAGTTCTTTGGTGTTCCTTTTTAAATCTGGATGTCGACACAGTCTAAAATAACAAGCACTGCTGGCTCCTCTTGTATTTATTTATTTCAATAAGAACTTTTCCTCCTCATTTCTAAGGTTGCAAAGGCCTAACTTGTTTGGAATGATAAAAGCTGTATTGCTATTTTTATTTCCTAGGTTACTTGAAGGCAGGGGCTGGTTTTTATTATTAGAGGTCTTGACTCTCTCAAATTTCTAAGGTTTGAAATAGATGGAGGAGGAAAAAATGACATACTGTGGTGAATACAGCAGACCTCCTCCTGTCACTCATTTTAATTGTGAATAGCTTGTGCCTGAGAGACAGGGACCTTCTTTCTTTGAGCTTGAAACTCAGCAGGAGTTGGGCGTTAGAAGCTGGCACCGGTTAAATGTGAGACTTTGGTTTCTGTTCAGTTGTCAGTGCTGGAAGCCTTGGCCTCAGAGCCAGGTACCAGCTGTTCCTGAGTCAGCCTGTGCTGTGCTCTTCCTCCAGGTATCCTGAGATGTTTCTGTATCTCACAGGTATTCTTCATACAGATGTTACTCCACAGCAGGGCAGTGCATTGTCTCAGTAAAATATAGCCATAGTTCATGCTGGTGCTGTAGTGGCTTTTCCAAAGATGCATAGAGCTGGCATCAGCTTGGGTATAAACTGTTGATGTGCTAAATGTACTGAGTAATTAGATGTTTAAACTTCATCATAGTGAACATTAGAAAAGGGGAGAAGAGGTTTTTTTTCTGAGTGATCATCTTCATCAATGAAACTAATACCTTGTGATGTTTATCTTGAGGCTTGAAAATATAACATGAATCTTTTCTTTCAGAGGTTAAGAAGATTATCAACAAAATACAGAACAGAGAAGATCTACCCAACAGCCACTGGTGAAAAAGAAGAAAATGTTAAAAAGAATAGATACAAGGATATATTGCCATGTAAGTCTGATTTACATGTTAATAGAAGACAAAGAAAAGGGCTTGTTATTCTCCATGTATTTTGAATTTTACTTTTTAGTTATTACTGAAAGGCAAAATTGGAGATAATTTACTGAAAGATGACATTGTTAAAATTTTTATTGTTAACTGGGAAGGCAAAGTGACTGAATATTCTTATATTTTATTAGGAGAGGTATCACCTGAAGATACCTCATGAATCCATATCAAACACTTCCGTTTTAGCTCAGAATAGCTGAGAACTTTCCTAGGTGCTTAATTGCATGCTTTCCTTAGAAGCATGTTATTCATGGTAGAAAACACATAAATGTCAGCATAAACTCTAGGTGAAATTTTAAGGAGCCTTAAGGGTCCTGGTCTGAAATAAAATAGGTCTTTTTTGCCTGTTTGTATCTTGCAAATGGTGTTGGAGAACTTCAGTGCTGGATTAACCTTGGTTTCTGTTTTGCTAGAGTCTGAATGAAATTCTTTTTAATGTGTGGAGACCGAAAGCAAGAGTCAGAGCATAATTTAGATTTTAAACCCACCAACATGTGGATATTACAGATCAGAGATCTGAAATTACAAGACTGTCTGTTACCTGCTCACTTTATGTGGCTCCTGAGGCCACGTATTTCAGAAGCCCTTACTGTGCTTCTTGATCTGAACATCTGACAGTGAGATTAAAGCGTAGTCTTCTGACAAATGCCATTTCTCTTATCCCAGAAGGTCAGCAACAGGTACATTTTACTCTGCTTATTAGCTGGGAGGAAATGTTTAATAGATGACGTGAAAAAGAGAGAGGAAGTTGTTATTGTCGTCTTATTAGCAGTTTCCTGGCATTTTGGTAGATCACGAACAATATAGCAAAATCTTGGTAGCACCCAGGCTGAATTCGTGAGACTGTAGCACTGCAGCAGTGAATGGCTGCATCTAGAGCAGGAGATGAGCTTATCTGTTGTCTGCATGGAAATAAAACCTGAGTCACTGGTATCTGGAAGGGTACAAAGCTCACAGTGGGGAAATGAGCGAACTTGAAAGCTAATACTGAAGAAATTTGAAGGTATATTTTCAGTTTAAGTTAATGTCTCAAACATCCAAAGGTTCCAGCAGTGAATTGATGGGAGACCAGCTTGAAATGAGAAGAAGCAGGAGGAAGGCAAAGTATCATTACCTATCTCTCATAAATCCAGGAAAGACTGTACGTTCATAACTTAATCAGAGATTAGTGTTGTATTTATCAGAAATTGTTACTGCTACCGGACAGATCAGTATCTTAGTGTTAACACTGGCTTCAAGAGTGAAAGATGTGTGTTCCCATTGCAGTTTGCTAAGACATCCTAAATGGTGGTTAAATGCAACATTGTGGTCACCGGTCACCTGAAGAACCAAGAAGTTATTGTGAGCTGAGCCTTTAAGTTATATAACAATATCCGAGCACTTAATCTTCAGAAGCTGAGAACTGTTTTTCTTGGAGAATTCTGTTCCAGACCTAAAACTCTGTAACAGATGAGCTGTGGCACACAGAGACGGGCTGGCAACGTAGACATTTGGAAACTGCTCTAGAATTTTGGATCTACTGTGCTGGGAAGATAGTATCCCTCATTAGCATCCTACTTTAATTAGTCTGTTCTGCCACTTAAAAGCAGTTTTTAATATAACAAAAGCAGTTTTATAATATACAGTTTTAAGTCTGTGACACCATTGCATGCTTAGAGAGTGTTCTTGCTTTTATGAGAACTCTCTTGTGTTGTGCTCTAAGTAATGCACTGTGTTTTAAGGGCTTTTCTGGGCCTTTATATGAGTGTGTTGTCTTTAGATTTGTGATCTAAAAGTCTTGTAATTTACACTTGTGCTTTTTAAAGAAGCATTACATGGTGACACAAATATTTTTTTGCATTTTATGAGCACTCTGGGAGAAGAATTTCACCATCTTGCGAGCTTTTTGGAAGAGCTGTCTTGTATAGAAATAACTCTTAGCATTTACTTCTTGTGGGCATGGTTCCCTGTTTTATAATCAGTGATGTTTTGTCAAAACAAAATCCCAACTAACTATTTTTTCTCTTTTGAAATATATTTGTTCTTTGTCTTTTTCTTGAATTTAGGTCTAATCAAAGGTTTAGCAGCTGTTCTGTTGTTGAGGAACTGACCCTGGGAGCAGAAAGTAACAAATTGCTCAAGCAGCTGCTGTTTCTGCAGATTCTGTTGCCCCATTTGAAGAGAATTCTTTTCTGATATGGATTTCCAACTAAAAGAGCCCCTGTTGCATAGATAGTTTGAACAATTTTTGTGTGATAGCTAATAAGTGCTGTTATCAACAAGAGCTGGAAGGACTGGCAAACCTGCCAACCACCTACACCATTTTAGTAACAATCAAGTTGTTGCATAAAAGATGCAATTTTATTTTCACCGCCATAAAGAATACAAAAATGTTTAGTTTATTCTGTCAACAAATAATGAGGCAATTTTTATATTGCTGAGGATTTTGGTCTCCAAAGAGCTGCTGTTTTTATTAGAAGCTTTCTCTGAAACAGTCAATAATGGTTAAGGCAGAAACTTGACATGTCAAAACCCCTAAATGGAGGAATCTGCCGCTTTCTAGTTCAGAAGTGCTGCAGCAAAGAGCCTAGCCCAGTGTTTGGGGGACAAGGCGCAGTCTGTGCCTGACAATAAACCCTGGTGCCTGTTTCCTGTTGTAATACCTGATGGGAGTCCTCCTTGGCAGAGACCTGCCAGGTGCTTTAACTGTGCACTGGTGTTTTATTCTTTCTGCTTTCTCCAAGTGTGCCTTAATTCTGACCACCATGATCTGTGTAAATGTTGTGCAACTGCAGTTTTGATGGCTTCTGATTGATTGTGCTTTGCCTTTTTGTAATTGAATTGCTCTTGGAATTCCAGGAGGTGGTACCCTGTCAACTTGAGCATCAGAAGCACATAGCAGTAGGAGCTACTCTGCTTATCTCTGCCTGAGTTGGCTTGCCCATAAATAAAATGAACTGACTTGCTTGTGTGACTTACCTTTGGGAAATGTTCTTTAATGTACTATATATATATTATGTTTGCTGTTACATATCGATCTACATGTTTCCTTGTTCAAAAAAGTACTATGTTTTGTTTTTTTCAGTTGATCACAGCCGAGTCAAACTGACCTTAAAAACTCCCCCACAAGATTCAGACTACATCAATGCAAACTTTATTAAGGTATGTAGTACTAGTTTAAAAGTTCTTTGGTTCTTTTTCAGCCTTTATTTCATGTCAGTGCAGTTTTAATATTATAGTCTGACATAAGGCTTTAAAGCTGTGAGGGAAGATACTTTATTGTGACTTGAATAAATTTGCAAACATGATGCCATTTATAAAACAATTTTTAAAGCTTTGATTTTACTCTTAAGTGGAAATATAAAGTACTTCATTTTAAAGTGGTAGGCAAGTGAATTGGAGATTTATACTATAGGAAATTCAGATGCAGTTGTTTTAACAGGTGATGTTTTTAGGGACCATAAATGAGGCGTTTGACAAATTGTGTATGTTAATACAGATTTTTCCCTGTTCATGGAAGAAGTGTGGCAATGGAATTATATCTAACATTCTTAAAGAGAAGCCAGAATTCAACTAAAAGCCTATTACAGTCTTGTTTCAAAGTATTAATATCTTGAGCTGTGTTTGTAGCTTTATTCTGGTGCTGCTTCTACACAGTATTTATTGTTCACAAACAGGTGTTTCTGTAAATGTCCCTCCATGAATGTTTAGCTTGAAAAGCTGAATATTAATGTATTGAAAATTTATATAAAACAAATTTTAAAAATTTCTAATTTTGAAATGTATTACAGGGAGGAAGGAACTTAAAATTTGTTCAAAAGGATGCTTTTTAGTAGAAAGGTTTTCAAATTTTCGTCGTTGAATGCTAGAGTAACAAAGAAAATGCAGACTTAAAGGGAATCTTCATAATCTGAACATACAGAAACTTACTTCCTGTGACAGTCTCTGGCAGTGCTGTAGCTGTTGTAATCTTGGGCTCCCTTGAGATCACCAGCAAAATTCCCACTAAAGGAATTAGGACTCATGTTTCATACTCACCCTTCCTGTTGTATATAAAGAAAGGATATTCTAATTTCACATGACTATAATGTAAAACCTTTTTTTATTCAGTGCAGATAAATGTTCTTTATAAACATTAATGGTTCCTTTCTGCAATCCCAGGGGGTACATGGGCCAAAAGCATATGTTGCTACCCAGGGACCCTTAGCCAATACAGTCATAGACTTCTGGAGGATGATATGGGAATACAACGTTGCTGTAAGTACCCATGGAAAAATTCAGTGTTACCATATTTCATGGCACTTTGTATTTTTTGCCTGAGCTGGCTACTATTATCAAAATATTGACAGTGATTCAGATTTTTTGCTTCCAAAATCTGGCATTTTTTAAGTAAATAGCATTAATATTGTTTATTCAGTTTAACAATGTAAATTCAAAGTAATAATTTTATTGAATGAATGTTATGTCCTTCATATTTATGAATAGGCTCTTGCTTAGTTATGTCGTTCCTGTAGGAGACTTTACAAATCTGACTTAATGTGGACAAAATCAAATGCAGAAGCAGCATGTGAAACAAAAAAAATCCCCAAACCACCTACCTTTCTTTTTATGATTATTTTGGGTTACTTATTGGTTTGTATATTCTACATCTGTTTAAACAGCTATTGTGAGGAATGAACTCTTAAATACTTGTAGAAATTGGATATATTTGACAAATTATTAGTGAAAAGTTTTTGGGGTTTTTTTGTTTGACGTTTAAATCATGGTTACTTATTGTAACAAACAACTTAGAATTTTTATTGTGCTGCTCAATGTTAATGTATTTGAAATAACTTCAAGTAAGAAATTTGATTTATGGTTGGGTTTTTGGGGGCGTTTGCTCATATTTTATGCATTATGTGTCACTCTAAGCAAATATAGCTATGTTTCTTCCAGTTGGCAAATGGTTCTAATATTTTTATGATATAAGTTTAGAATTTACAGTCAGACTGAATTAATAAGATATTTGTACTGGATTACAGTGTATTTCAAGTAACGTTTAGTATTAGTGGTATTAGTGGTGTAGGTAGGTATTAGTGATGTACATTTTGTGAAGGATGAAACTTGGTTACTGTTTTAGAATGAAAGAACAGGAGTATGCAGGAAGGAAAATAGTATTGATAATTAGTCTCTTCTGTAGTAACCACTTAAAGTGTATCAGTATCTGCCTGATAGAAGCAAGTGGTGAAGTGTAGGTTTAAGTCTCATGATCTGAAAACATCTAACTTGGAGCATCTTTTTTTTCTTTTCAGATAATTGTAATGGCCTGTCGAGAATTTGAAATGGGAAGGGTATGTGTCCTAAATACAAAAATAGATGAGCTTTGCCCATATGGGCAATACCTGTGTAGCTTCATATGCCAAATCCATAACTGTAATAATTATGTGCCAGATGATGTGAGAATGCTTATCCTTACATTTCTGTACATAGGAAATAGTTCATGAGACTGCATTTATTTGCCCCATCTGTAGTGTGACATGATTATTTAGGTGTCATCTCAGTGGAATATGTGTTTATACACAGAACTGTACCAAGGGTTTGTTTCTGGCCATGTCACTATGGAAAAAGAGTGTCTTGCTCTTTGTGGGCTGTAGACCAACTATGAAAATCCTGAGTCCTTCAGAATTTCCTGTCAATTGATACAGCTGCAAAAACAATTTTTTTTTTTTTTTTAAATCTCTCTGCTTTATTCTTATGACCTTAGAAGGAAATCCAGAATTGTCAATTCCCAACTTTCACAAAAACTAAGCTTTCATTGCTCCCCTCTGTATGAGCTTATACATGTGTACAGGCAGACCTGAAGTTCACATCCTGGTTTTGGTTTTCTTTTGTTATCCAAAAGAGAAGTTATTTTACTATCTTAAAAGGAGTCCAGAATAAGGCATTCAGGGTTATGATTTTGTCTGCTCTGCTTCTGTTAATCATCTTTCAGTACCATGCATGAATTAAATTAGGATTCTTTACTCTAACAGAAAAAATGTGAGCGTTATTGGCCCCTTTATGGAGAAGCAGCTGTAACTTTTGGACCATTTCGTGTTTCTTGTGTAAGTATCTTTATAAATTAATTTTGAAGTATTTAGTGGGTTTGTAACTTACATGTTCAATGAACTGTTTCTAGTGGGCTTTTTAATTGTTCAGTTCTAAATTTTGCAAAAGGACTCTCAAAGGAATGTACGCATCTAAGCTGTGTGGTTTTTCGAATCCTCCACAATTGTTTTATTTTTTTAAAAAAGGGAAACTGCGTCCCTTGGTCTTGTATCTTTTTATGTATTATTTCTTGGGCTTTATATGATGTAGTCTTAAATGTCTGTACCAAACTCAAGAAATCAAAGTCTTGTGCAGTTGTTTTGTCTGTTATGACTTGTGTGCTCTGAATGAAATGAAAGTAACACTGGAATAGGTATTTTTATTAAGTTAATTAACATGAAGAGTTTTAAGGTGTTCAGAAAGAGTTAACATGGTTGTTTATTCTGCTATTAATATTACTTTGAAATAGTGTAACAAGAATTCTGTATACTTCAATTTCATCTTGTCAGGAAAATACATACTTGCAAATTTTAGCCTATAAAGATTCCGAGTAAGGTTTTCGTACCATAAATAGATTCAAATTTGGCTGCTTTTTGCCCTGTTCCTCATGATGTTGGTGAAAGGGGGTTTGTGTGTGTGTTGTAATTGACTTCTTAGTGAGAATGTATTACCTTTAGGTTCTCTGGTCTATGTGGGCTGCACTGCTTTAAAACCTGCAAAGTGTTGCAGTTGTTGATGGGAAATGGTAAATTCCCAGTAGGAGATAGAAACACATTAAAGCATATATGCTGTCTCCTAAATTCTCTGTGGGAAGCTGTAATGCCAAGCTTTTAAAGGCATCTTCAAATTCTCATGTTACTGATATTTAAAGTACAATAACATTGTTTGATGTCTGCGGTATAAACTTCCTTTGATATTCCAACAGAAGATTTGAAAATTCTGTGAGCTAGAAGCTAGGCTTTTTTGCCATAACCAAAATAATCAGTGATTCTTTCAGATGTACCCTTAATTGAAAATAATGGAAAAGGAAAAAATAAAAGGAGGATCACAGGGTAGAGTGGTAAGAGGCTGAAGTTTATACAGCGAAAGTGTGAGAGACAATCTGTAAATTAAAAAGTATGGAGAAATAAAGCAAAAGAGGTACTTAGAACTATTCTTACATGGTGATGACTTTGGAGCAGACAAGATATTAACTTCAAAACTCACATTTTTAAGTAAAATTAACACATTTTGCACATCTTGTATAGCAAGCTAACTTGCTGGCACATCAATCAATTTTTGATTGCCTCTCTCTTAAGGAAATACAAAACCAGTAAATTCAAAAAAGACACCTGAGTTTAAAGTTTGAGTTTTTAGTTATATCCTGTATTTTGCATGTTGATTTATGGTGTTTTTTTTCCAATGCATTATTGTTTTTTCATGTTTAGGAAGCTGAGCAAGCAAGAACAGATTACTTCATTAGAACATTATTACTTGAATTTCAAAATGTAAGTACACAGTCACTTCTGGTCTCAACATCAATGGTTGCTCAAAAGTCTCTAAAATGATACAATGTCAGAAACTCACAAAAATATCTTTACTTTTTTAGGTGCTGATTATGTTTGTAAAAGATATAGTTTGGAAGTGATGTTAAAATCTTAGTTTATAAGGGAGGAATGGTAAAACTCTTCGCCTTTTATCTATGTTCTTGTTTACCCAAATGGTTTAAACTTTTCTTATAAACTTACACTGAAATGTCAGATGTCAAATGTCAAATGTTAGACTTCATTTGACTGAAGAGCAGCTACCAGTAAATAAAAACTGTAGAGCCCTCCTGCAAAAACATGAACCATTACAGTCTATTTTACGGAATACGTGTTGTTTTAATTGGCAGCCTGCATTAATAAATGATTTATTACAGGTTAGTCTCATTTGTGTTATGGTTTTCTTTAGCAAAGCTTTGTTCCATTTCAACACTGGTAACACAACAGTAATGAACACTCCTAAATCATGAGGGGAATAATTTTGGGGAATAATTTTTGTCTGCAGTATCTTGCTAGAAATGCATGAACCTAATAATTTCATTTCTGTTAGTGTGTCCTGACTGCTCATAACTGACTGGGCTGTGAGACTGTTTAGAAAACAGAAATTCTGCATACTAACCGGGGTTTGTGACAGTTTTTGAAATGGTGCACTTCAAAACAGAACTGGATACCAAAAACCCCAAAGCAGAGCCTGCCTTCCTTTTAATACCTGAATATTGTATGAACTGGTTACACCAGCAACTATCACTGCTGTATATTTTGCTTGCCTGTACTAGACATGCAAATGATGCTAGCTATTGATTTTGGGGAGTTCTGTCCCATTTAGATGCCATGTACTGCTTAAAAATTGAGCAGCAACAAAAAGCTACAGTTTGTGCTGAGCTTTTGATCTTAACAAGGAACCAGAAGTTTGTTCCTATGAGGAGCAATTGAACTGAAAGGGTTAACAAGATCTGTGCATCTGATAAAGTGGTTTTTCTTCAGATTTATGTAGCAGATTTGCTTGAGGGTTCCTGTAAAATTAATTACAGAGTTTTCATCTTACTTTTCTAAGCGTAGCCTTGCACTGGGGAGGAAAATGTGTATTTATGGTATATATCCTTTTAAGTTTGCTTTCCAGTTTTCCAGAATAATTCTATGTTTCGTCATTTCTGTAGCATTTGTAGTGGAGTATCATACAATAAAAAACCATGATGCAAAAGAATTTAAAATTTCTGTAAATCTACAAAGTTACTTTAGTTTCTGCAAGGAAAACCAATTTGACTGAAACTTGAATATTTTCAAGAAAGAATTTTGGTTTTTCAGTTTATAAGTGGCTAAAAAAGGACTGTAAAAGTTCTTTTAAATTCCCAGTTTTCATATAAAAAACAAATCCTTTTTTTTTTCTGACAGTTCTGCTAATGTGAAAAATCACTGGTCTTTTAAAAAGTAATTAAGTGAAATCTCTTGGTGGACCTTAATAGGCAGCTGTAACTCTTGCTTCTTACCGATGACCTTGGTTTTACATAATTATCTGGATGTTCCAATCTGTGCTTTCTTAGGCTGTGTTTTCTCTTGTTTTAACTAGCTATGGTGTTTCCACAGAGCTGGGAAAAGTCAAGCATCACAAATAGATAACTTTCCATGCTCAAGAGGCCTGTTATGTCGCTTCTCACATAACTAAAGAGAAGGTAGTGTAGGTCTTGAAACCTGTAGACTGTAATGTGGATCAAAAACTTCATCTTCCCCAGTACATGACTTTGAGGAGTATGCTGGAACGCAGAGGTGTGACACCAGCATGGAAAGGTGCAGTAGAACTGGCTACTGGTTCTGCTGGTAGCTACAGATGCTTGGATAATGATGAGAGAGAGGATTTTCAGGGATTCAGGTGGCTGAGTAATGAAGCTGTTCTAGAGCCTGCTTCCTGCCTGCTCTTTAATACTGTTGTAGCTCCTGTTACGAGAATAAAAGTGTGCCTATTGTGGCTGAAAGTGTGATCCATATTTAGGTATGGTCTTAATTTATTGTTTGCTTGATTTCCCTCTGTGCACACGTGCACACACTTTGTTTTGTAATGTGACAAAACACCTCTGCCCCCATTTTCCCCCCCCAATGTAAGTTACTGAAGTACAAATAGAAAAAGAAAGGGAAAGACCAAATGAAAGATTCTTTCTCCCTTTCCAAGTTGTAGCTGTAAGGACATAGAATCTTTTCATATGGTGCGGCATTGTGGGTCCTTTAACACATGTAACAGAGAGGGGCTTCTAAACTGTCCCATAGGGCATTTTCTTATGCATTAGCAGCACTTAAATACTACTTCAGATTTTCTTTTCTGTTTTTTGAAGTGGTATAAGCTGTAGGGTTTCTTAATGCAGTAAATGACTTGCTTGTCAAAGGGAAGGTTCGTAGAACTACTTATTTGGTACAAACGCAAATATGTGTTGTCATTAACACCTTTCTCCCTGCCTCTCTCTCAGGAGACTCGTAGTGTCTATCAATTTCATTATGTTAACTGGCCTGACCACGATGTCCCTTCGTCTTTTGATTCTATTCTGGACATGATCAGCTTGATGAGAGAGTACCAGGAACATGAAGATGTTCCTATTTGCATACACTGCAGGTATCAAATATGTTAATCTTTTACTTTTTAAACATCTTCATTTTTGTTTGAAGTGTAGCCTTTTGTGGTGGGATGCACTAGTTTTTGTTCTAAATCAGAATTTATTTATTTATTTTATTTTTAAAATAATTCTCATATCAAAACTTAATTCAAAATTGTACAAAAGGCTTCAGTTCTAAAGGCTTCATTTTCTCAAAACTGATGCCACAGTGAAATTTTGCTTCTACTTCAGTTTAAGACAGAATATCAATCAGAACAGAATGAGCCTTTGAAAGGAAATCCATTTGATCATTCTTAAGACGTAAATCCTCATGAGGACGAAACAGACTTTGAAGATCATTGCAAGTCAGCTTGGGAGTAAAGGCTCCATTCTCAACAGGAGAGACTAAGTAGCACATGCATCACTAAGAACTCTGTCTGTCTGTCTGTCTTCTAATATGACAAAAAAGATCTTTAATGAGCAGACTGTAGTTTTCAGTTGGGAAGTCTTTACTTCTGAACAGTAGTTTCATCCTTGACCTGAGATGTGGCTAATAGAAGGACTGTCAAAACTGAACTGCCATGAAAACATTTTGGTGAATTGACAGTTTCTGGCAATTTATCTAGAAATCTTGCCTATGATCTTTAATGCTTTTTAAAGCAACAAAATTAATGTATTATGTCAGGGAAAATTGTATTCAGATTTGTAAGCCAGGATATGTTGAATTGTTGGGGTTTATTAACTCTTTAGAGCTCAGTTATTAACTCTTCAAGTGCTGCATTCTTTTTTTCAGTTGTCGCTTTTAAGTGAGGTCTAAAACCATGAAAAACTGACTTAGCACTGAAATCTACTTCACTTTGTCCTGTTCCTCTTCAATGTCAATAGAATTGTAAATGACTATTTTTTGCAATAGTGCAAATATAAGGTAATAAATATGCATGGATTATGACTCTGCATATGTAAAATAGAGGAATTCATACTATTAGGAAAAATAAGTTAGATAGTTTGCTGTCATTGTTATAACTTTCAGATGTATGTTTTTTAGCTCAAAAGCAGAAAATACAGATGTGACACTAAATCAGAAAAATGTGCAAGTCTTTAAATGTATTCTGTTCTGCCATTTTACATCATTTACCATTAAATTTGGAGAAGACCACACCTAATGAAGCAGTAGTAGATGGGAATAGTGTGACAAAAGAAAGAGGCAATAAAATCATCAACATTGAAGCATCTTTCATGACTGCAGTTACAAATGGCTGTGAAAACTTGCATTAAAAATTCAATGCTGCATTTTGCACTATTGATATTTTTTTAAGACGCTATAGTGCCAGGTTGAGTGAAATTAAAATGATAGATGAGAGATTTGGATAATTTTTTTTAATGTGGACTCTTGAAATATAAAGCTTCTAGTGCTCTTTTTAACAAATTTAAATAATATCTAACATGTAGCTGTTTATGTTCATAGTGCAGGGTGTGGAAGAACGGGAGCCATCTGTGCCATAGATTATACATGGAATTTGCTTAAAGCTGGGGTAAGGAATCTTAAACGAAGTTTTATGACATTCTGTAATTTCATAACAGTGATTGATTGAGCTTCCAAGTGTTCTAAAATAGTGAAATGTTTAAGACAGTCTGGAACTCTCTTGACGGGTTGGATGTTTAGTTTCATTGCATTCGTGTTTTAGTACGAACTTACTTTCCTTTGACAGCAATTTTTTGTCTAAAAAGGTCACTATAAAATTCTAATTTTTAAAAATATGTATTTCAATATAAATTGATTTTTGAATCCAACTGTCTCAGTCTCTCTGACTTATTTTGCAGCTCCTAATGCCTGATATTTTAAATATAAAGGAGTAACTTCATTCTGGGATTTTTAGGTTATGATGCATCATTAATGTTGCAGTGTGACATTAATGATATTGGATGTCTCATTTTGAAAATGTTTGAAATGCTCTCATCTGGTCTAAATCAAATGTGACTTTGGAGTTGCTTTGAAAAGAAAATTAAATAGTTACGGTGTGGAGAGAACAGATTAGCTTTAGCTATGGAAGTTAGGCTTATTTTATGATGTGTAACAGCTTTTGTATTGTTGTTCTGACAGTTATGTCATTGTAAATAACTTGCTTCTATATTTCAGAAAATACCTGAAGAATTCAATGTATTTAATTTAATACAGGAAATGAGGACACAGAGGCATTCTGCAGTGCAGACAAAGGTACAGTTTGTTTTAAAATGAGTGTGATAATATATCATTACTCTTTGTAAAGACCTTGTGCACTAATTTTTATCTGGTAACTTACTATAGGAGCAGTATGAACTTGTCCATCGAGCCATAGCACAACTGTTTGAAAAGCAACTGCAAAAATACGAAAGCTGTGCAGACTGGAAGATTGCAGATGGAGTGGTAGGTGTCTTTCCCATGTTTAGCTGTTAACTTCTGATGAAAATTCTCCTGTGAAGTCTGGTTTTTCAAGTGTTCAATGGTGTGATCTTATTAAGTTCTCATGTTTTTTAAAGTGCTACTTGCATTGGAATAGATTAGGGGAAGAAAAATTAGTTTAAAATGCCTTTGTCAGGAACCTTCATGCTCTACCCTTTTTACAAGGGAGAAAAAAAGTGCAAAAAATATTCTTCACTGGTTTTCACAGTATCTGAGGATTTTTCTGTCTTTCTGTCCTTCCCCTTTAAATTTCATGTCCCCTGTTTTTTCTCTTTTTTATATTTAGATATATTTTCTTGGCTGTTGGTGGACACTATGTGAAAAATGGCTTTTTGGATTAGTATATTCTCTCTCTCCCACAGTCCAGAACTCTGTCCCACCCTTTACCCCTGGATTGTGTTTTGTTTATTCAGTGATTTTGTCGGTCCCTTCAGTACCTAATTGGTGTAAATTCCATAGCTCTAGAGGGAGTATGAGTGGTATCTCCTGGACTTTTTGAAATATCTGGAGGCAATTTGAAATGTGTTTTTATTAATAAGCATCCCATTTATTTTAGGGATTTAGCTGTCCTGTATTGTGCTTTCTAAGAAGTCTAGAATGTTTTCAATTCTTGGATGAAAGGCATACACCCTTCTGCTAACTCCAAAGAATTTATATCAGTTCATGCAGTACTTAAGAGGTCTTTAGTCATGATAAGAAGCCCCTTGACTAAATGCAATATGGAGAGAGCAGGCTACTTTTATTTGTTACAGGTTTGATTAAGCTGATCTATGATTTTTTTTTTTTTTCTTGAAGAATGAGCATGACAGGGTTTGGAATATGCAGACTGATGAGCTTTGTACAGAACTGATTTTTAATTACTTGAGTTGTGATCATAAAATAATAGGTAGATCAGTCTACTGTATCTTCTGGTTATTTGACTTAAATCTGACCTGTGTCTGTGCTCTTATATAGAATCAAAAATGTCTCTTATTTACTTACTCTTATTACTGTATGTACTAAATTACTTACCTCTTCCAGAACATGAGTAAGGCTGTGGCACAATATGCTGATACTATGTCTGTAACAAAGGCAAGTGCTGTCTTTAGTACAGCTTAAGAGATTTGCTGACTAATAAAACAAGACTGGATAAACAAATGGATAGGTAATGTACATGGGGGTGAGAGACTGATAAATCCGAGCTCTGAAAATACAGTGATGGAGTGTGAGTTTATATTTTTAATTGGCTATAATCTTGCTTTATGATCAATAAGTTGTAAAGGAAATTGAATTTTAGCAGTTACTTGGAAATTAATGAGAGCAGAGAATGTAATGTCCTTGTGTGGGCACCTTGCAACTTGACTACTGACTGCATGTCAAGTCTGCTTATCTCAAAAACATATTACAGAATTTGAACATTAAACAGCTGGACAAGGATCAAAGGTGTTGGAAGGCTCCAGCTAAAGAACAGCCAGACTGAGGTGGAGAATAAATGGCTGAGGTTAGATACAAGAGGGGCCAAGTAACAACGGAAAGCTGATTCCTATTAACTTTTTCTAAGGGATACCAGTGAGACCTAAAAGACTTAAAAAAAAGTGACATTTTTATGAAAAATGCAACATGAAACTGCAGAGCTCCTTGCAGCTGAAAGCCTGTGTCTTTGAGGTGAATATCTCACCACCTTGGAATCTTCTTTCATGAATTTCTGAAACCTCTGAACTATGAAATTCCAGAGTTGCAATCTGTTAGAAAACATCCTAGGGAAGTATCCTTGTATGCTTGCTCTGACCTTATTCTTCCCTGGAAGTTCCCTTTCGGTCATTGCTGAAGCAGGGCAAAATAAGTCTTTGTCTGACTAGGCACAGCCCTTTTTGTTGGGAAATGATGCTTTTTCCTATTGTTACTTGAATAATTCTGCAGTAAGGTTGAGGGGGAAAAAAGTCTCATAGGTGAAGAGTTTCTGTATCTAAAAATTTGGTACTTAAATTTGCTACTGTCCGTTTGTTAAAAAAATTTGCCTTCAAGGAATTAACTGGTATACGCTTAGTTTCTGTTTTGGATTTGTAAGGGAAACCTCTTAGATCCAGTTAAATATTTTCTCATAGTTTTAACCTGATTCTCAAAACTTTGAAGCTCACTCAAAACAGGGTTTTTGTTATTCTGGCAAAGCTCCCTTTTTCCCTCCAAGAGTGGTTATGTAGCATCTGTTATATTTAATGTCTGATTTTCCCTGGAAATTTTCTAGTTTGTTTTATTTTAAAAACCAAACAACATTCTGGGATGTATCTTGGTTAAAAAACTACTTCTGAGGTAGGAAGTTTTCAAGTAACTTTATTAAATATAGTGTAATATTCTAAGGCTCCTTCATAGGTGTTACTCTGCCTGGAGATGCTACAGCAACTATGAAATCTTCAACATGTGAATGGTTTTAATTATGCCCAGTGGAAACAATTCCAAATAAAATTCATGTGCCTACTTTGGATATATTACTATTAGTTAAGTAGGAGATGCTACTGGGCTGAAGAGGAAATATGTCATTTATTCTCTTTAGATTATACTCTGAAGAGTTGGAGTGCTCTGTAGGGTTGGTTTCATGGTTTTGTTCTCCAATTGCTGTTCTCATTTCAAGCAGTGTTTGAAATGGGTTGAGTTCCAGAGGCTTTGTGAGCAGGGCTTGCCAGTAACATCCCAGTAAAAAGCTAATCTGATTGGCAGCGAGTGGCAGTATTCATGGGGAAGTGGCTCAGACACAACCCCGAACGTGTGTTCCTGTGAACTTGCCAGCTTTGCCCTGCTGGAAACAATACTGTAAAAAGTCAACAGCAAGGCATGCAGTGTTTGGAAATAGACTTATGATAGGGTTGGAATTTCCATTCGAATTTGATAGATTCAAAACCATGTAGAAAATGCATACATGATGGGCTTTAATGTCGTCAATGTATATTCATACCATATAGTTGTACATACTGTGAATGTGTAGAACTACAAATGTGCTTAATACTAAGTATATAAATTAAATGAAATAAGAAAAGCTCTGCTCAGATACCAGTTCTTTCAACAGACCCCCACTGTAGCCAAATTCAGGGTGAAGAATTGCTGCTCAGGAGTGACTTTTCTCTGATAAGAAAATAATTCAGATGCTAAATTTGATAATCACAACTATTCCCCACCCCCACTTAGCAGTACTTTCAAGTTGCCAAACAATTAAATTGGAACAGAGTCTTGGACTGAAGCCCTTCCCACTGAAATTCTTGATCATATTGTCATGTATTTCAAGTCAATAGCTGTGCTTCTCACCATCACTGGCTTTGTTCGTACTGCTGTGAAAATATTACACTTGGTGTTGTGTTTGGAAGCTTTGAAATATATGTGAGATCACTAGTCTTGGTCATCTGATAAGGTATCAGTCAGATTTGTATCAGTAAAATATTTTATGAGCTGTTTGAGAAGGTTCTTCATGAGCTGAAGTGAACTGTAGCTGTCTTGGAAAGTCTGAATCATATGGAATTTCATCAAGTTGGATGTTCTGTTTGGAAGTCAGAAAAAGAAAATTGGTTAAAAGATAAACAACCAAGTTCACTATCTCTTCGAAAACATTTCTTGTTGCATTTTGTCTCTTGACAGTGCCAAGCATGTTACAGTACTGCAAGTCCTTGTTTTGCCCTCATCCATGAGTAGAAGCTTGTGTCAATAAACACTTTCTCCAAAATCTGGCAGTGTTAGTACTCTCCAGTGTCTTGCATTTCATGTTGTAAAAGCGACAGAGTTCTGTTGCTGTGGTTGACTGCACTTTTAGAAGTCATGGAGCAATCAGCTGCTATAAGAAGAATGTTGTTACTTGAAACATTAATGGTTTAGAAACAGTAAGTGAAAAGACTTTGCTGTTTATATTCTCTTTGCTGTTTGGCAGCTTGGAAGGATATTTTTTGTCATCGCAGCGTTCTAAAAAATCATATATTTCTTCAGTGACATTTATCTCGTTGCCTGTGTTGGAATGTTTTATTTAATCTGAGTCACTTGAGTGTATCATTTCAATCTGAAGTATTTCTCTTTTTATCCACTAATGCTCAGTGATTCCCATGCTGCTTTATGATAAGGGCAAAAGGAATGCCTCAATTCCTTTTAAGGGAATACATGAGATTACTTCTGATGGAGCCTTTGCAGTAAATTTGCCAGTATTTTACCAGTACAGAAAGCTTCTGAATGACATTAAATATGTCCACTGGGAGTTCCAAAAGAAAATTATACATTACAATTCCTGGGCAAAAGGTTTTGAATTGTTGGCAGTGTGTATGAAATCTCAGTCTAAGACGATGATCTTCTATTTCCTTGAAGTTAGTGACAGCTCTCTTTGGTATTTCAGCCTGCAGAGGAAGCAGGTGGGGGGAAGACCCACCCTTGGGAGGCGATCACACACTGTGAGTTGCCTTAGCAAGCTGGATTCAGACACTGCATGTGCCATGACAATTCCTTGTTTGTCTGCATTACTACAGGAACATAAGATACTCTACATTGTAGTAGACTAGAGGTAATCTGCACTTCAAAGTATATGAGTTTATGGTCTTTTCATTTGTTAGTGTAGTCTTTCAGAGGTAATTATGCACATATGTCTATATATGTGCAATTTAACAGAATACCTAGAAATCCCTAACTATGAGCATTTTCACTTGATCTCAGTAGCTGCTCCCTCAGAGGGAGTAACTCCAAGAGAGTCGAACTGTTGAGCATTTGATGCATATAGACACAAAGGTTGGGGAGAGTTCCTTTTTTTTTGTTTAGCCATGTTGCAGTGAGAAGCCTGCCGCAGTAGGATAGTTGTCTCCTGTGAGAAAGCAGGGTACTGCACTGAACACTTGGTGAATTGCACATTTGTTAATCCATTTTTAAAAAATTATTCTGTATGATGACCCCTGTGAACTACGTATGTTGTCCTGGTTTGTCTAAGCTGATACTTTAAAAAATTGTCCTCTGCCTGAGAATGCAACGTCTGTCTAGAGGAGCACGGGAGTGTTGACTGATGTCAATAAGCTGTGCTTAGGAAGGCTGTGCAAGGCTTTTTAATACCACCATCTGCTCTTCTCAACAGATGCAGTCATCCCAGTGAGATACCCTATATTCACTTTCAGAGCGGAGCTTCCTTTTTTCTGCTCCGTGCTGTTTTTCTGCATGTTTGCCTATTCGCTTTTTTTGATATATGAAAGGGAAATCTGTGAGTTGGTGTCACTCAAGGATGATAAATACTCAAAATACTGGTTATTCCCAATTTCTTGTAAAACAGAACTGAGAACAAGTAACAGGGAATGACTTCTCTAAAAGTAAATGAAGCCTTCACAAAAACATAATTCATTGAGCTAATTAAGGAAAGTAGCAAAGTACCTCTTTTTTGGGGGACAATAATTCCTGTAATCATTCTTGTTCCTCATTCAATGTAGCTAAAGTGAATGGATCTGGAGTTTAACCTGGTGCACAAGTGAAAACTTTTGAGCACCCATCTGCCTGAAGCCCTCCCAGTGTACAACGTTGGGGTAACCACTGGCTTTTCTGGTGTTAAATTTAAAAGTACCATTTTGTGTCTGCGGGTTTTCTTGTTGGGTTTTGTTTGTTTGGGGGTTTAAATTTTTTTTCAAGGAATTGTTTTTGTAAACTCTGTGACTGTGTGTGCCTTGGACATTTGAGTTTATATACATTTTTGTAAGGTATATGCATACATTTTATTTCCAGTAGCAAGAATGGCAATGCCTTTTCAGCTACTTCTGCCTGTCTCAACTAGAAACAGCTTCTTACTGTATACATGGAGTTTTTAAAAGCTTTGACATATGTTAGCTTCTTTAATACGCTTTTTCTTCTGCCTGTGAGAAAAGCATATCTCAGGAAACATTCTGTTCACAAACACTTCACTCTACAAACATAGGAGGACAGGGATGCAGCTGCTGGTTTGTTTTCTGGACAAGTTAGTCTAGAGCCAACAGGCACACCCTTTCCCTTGCCAATACCCTTTAGGAAACTGAGTGCGTAATTAAGAAATCTGTTCCTCAAAACTTTTGTACTGGTGAAACTAAACTGGGAGACTTTTCTGAACTGTTGTAGCATGGAGAAGTTGGTGGTGAGGGGGAGGAACTCTTGTGGAATCTCACGTTTTCTAGTATCTTTCTGCTTTTTGAAACTTGGATGTGCTGTGGTGCTGAAGCAAGGCCAACAGCTTGCTCTACTCTCAGGATGCAGTTGTTTAGGATGCGTTGGTTTCTAGCTTTGGTTGTTAGCACTTAGAGGAGCTGTTTTATTATAATACCAGTTTAGTGGGGAGGAACATGACACAACCATTGAGCAGGAAACAGTTTATTGTTGAATGCTGGGTGCCTCAGCATCTTTGGCACCAGTCTTCAGAAGGCTCCTCTGCCTGAATGAGGCAATAAAATTAATGTTCATGTTTGTTAAGGGCCAAATGACCTGTATGGTTGCCCATTACCTGATGTCAAAAAGTTGGAAATTTTTTTTTTACATATTTGAGAGGAGGCTTGTAGAGGACTGGATGTTCATGCCCCATGGTAATGTTTCCTGTGCTGGGGACCCCAAAGTTGGATGCAAACCACTGCAGACACCCTAATATAAAAAAAAAAAAAAAACCAAAACAACCCACATTCCTATTGTTCCCCAGTCATTAGCTGCATCCAAAGCTGCATGGGCAGCAGGTTAAGGGAGGTGATTCTGCCCCTCTACTCCGTGCTTGTGAGTCCCCACCTTGGGTACTGCGTCCAGCTTTGGGGTCCCCAGCACAGGAACGACATGGAGCGAGTCCACAGGAGGGACACAGAGATAAGCAGAGCACACACAGGTCTCCTATGAAGACAGACTGAGAGAGTTGTGGTTGTTCAGCCTGGAGAAAAAAAGGCTCCAGGGAGACCTTATTGTGGCCTCACAGTACTTAAAGGAGGCTTATAAGAAATACGGGGACAGACTTTTTAGCAGGGCCTGTTGTGATAGGACAAAGTGTAATGGTTTTAAATTGAAAGAGGATATATACAGACTGGATGGAAAGAAGAAATATTTTATGATGAGGGTGATGAAACACTGAAACAGGTTGCCCACAGAGGCTGTAGATGCCCTGTCCTGACATTCCTGACAACATTCAAGGCCAACTTGGACAGGGCTCTGAGTAACTTGATCTTTTTAAAGATGTCCCTGCTCATTGCAAGGGGGTGAGCACTATGTGGCCTTTGGACGTCCCTTCCTACACGAACTGTTCTATGATTCTATAAAAACCAGCCAGCCTTGATTGACTGCGGTGGGAGTTTCAGTTGTGTTCATTTAAATGTGAGTGGCTTTTATCTGCTCATTGAATCTTCCTCCAAAAAACCCCTGATAGTTAGAGCTAGTGGTCAGCAGGACAATGAACTCCCTGTGCAGTTTCCCTGAAAGGGCTGACACAATCCATTCATTAAGGAACAATAGGGTATTGCTGCCGGAGTACTCGTGCAATATTATATTTGACAGCAAGTTAATGGGGGCAGTTAGGGAAAAACAGTAAGAAAGATCAAAAGATGTAATTTTTTTTCTTCATAGGTAAAGCTCCACTTAGTACACTGAGGAATAGAATTTGATAATAGACTCTTTGCAGTAGCCAACATTTGTGTGGTAACTTTTAAGACAAGTAATGGAAATTAGAAACATGTAACTAATTCATCTAAATTTAAGTGAGGTTAGTTAACTGTTGAGGCAACTTACAGTTTATCTTCCAAAGCAAAAATTGCTCACTGAATTCAAATGCAACTATCACATCTGAAGCAGAAATTAACAGGGAATTCCCTATTGTTCTGTAAGGCTGAAGAAAGTCAGTCTCTGTCACCAGTCTGAGCAGTAAGGCTGGCAGATAGCAGACCATGGTTCTGTGTTTTGAAATGTATTTTACTGATTTGGGATAGTTGTTCTTTTTTAAGATTGCTTTTCGAAAGAGAACTCCTGCAAAAAATGCCTTTAGGTAAAATAAGCATTAAAGTTAAGGTAACACTGAGGTTCTCCTTGGGTTTGTTGGGTCTTTGGCTGTGGCACATGTTTGGAAATGGTATATCAGCTCTAGACTCTTGCATGTTCTGTTTTGATTTTTATACGTACATGGTTTTTTACATATTTTCGCTGAGTGGCTGGGTTGTAATTCAGTGGTGTTCGCAGCCACTCTTGGGGTGCTGTGTTTTAGATCTGTGGTGCAAACAGTGCTGATGGTTGTTTGTAGCTAATGCAGCAGCCACTGCTGAACAATGTTTGCACAGTCAGCGCTGCCTCTGCTCTTAGCCTGCCCTCCCAGTGTGGGGGACACAGCCAGGCAGGTCCCACTGTGACCCAGGAGATGTCCCATAGCACCCTGCAATGTCATGCTCAGCAATAAAGAGGGACAAGAGGGGCTTCAGTGAGGGTTGGCTCAGGAGCTGGCAGAGGCCCACCTGTGGAAGTTTGTTTGATTGCTTTTGCATGGCTTGTTTAATTTCTTCTTTTCTTCTCCCACTTTTCCTTTGCCTGCTAAACAGCTTCGTCTTGACCCACAAGTTTTCCTGTTGTTCCTCTTTCCCCTCCAGGGGGGTGGGGTGGAGAAATGAGATGGGCTCTGTGGGGCTTAGCTGCCTGCCAGGGTTAACCCACAACAATATTTTACATGTATATACATGTAAGTGTGTATGGATTTATAAATACATGCATATATAAAATACATCTTTTATTTTTATGGTCCTGAAGTGAAATTAAAATGTTCATGCTTTCATGCTTTGCTGGGTAAGTGAAACATTCTTGTACACAAATGGGAGATTATTTGGAAGTGTTTCAGATAGATGCATTAGGTGACAAGTGGGTAAGATCCTTCTCATTTTCTTACTACACTGTAGATTAGTCTTATCTTCATTGGAGTGATGGTACAAGTGAAAATAATTAGGCTGACTGGAAAATAAACGCTTTCAATATGAGTTATTATTTGGAGGGTGTACGAGAGCTTGCTCACTACTGAAAAAAGATCAGCTTTTGAGTATTTTCTCTAGTGGATTGTTCAATGGCAAGCAGACCAAAATCTTCAGTCAGAAAAATTTGAAGTTGGATACACAAAATATAAAATAATTTTGTGCATTTAGAATAGAGTTTTGAGAGTGATCTCTATATGATAGCCAAAAATAGATCATATTATTATATATTATTGCCAAGTATTGTTACAGATCTTTGGACCTTACAGTTCAGATATTGTGTGTATTAGCTTTACAGCCAGGAGTAAAAATACCCTTTTTTTTCTTTTAATCAGGATGAAAACAATACAGAGAATGCTGTCAGTTCTTCAGATGCTGAGAAACAGGATTCCCCTCCACCAAAGCCTCCACGGACCCGCAGGTAGTTAATTGCGTTCATATACTGTTTTACGCTGAAAGATGAATAAAAAGTGAAATAAAACTACATATACCAAAATGACTTAAGATGCATATGTTGTATTTATAAATAGAAATATGCATAATGCAAAGAGAAGTCTTGCAAATAACTTATATAAGCTACAATATCTTTGTGAAGTCTGTTTTTGAATATACCAACCTTGCAATGATATCTGTGAGTATACAAGCGTGCACCTTTACTAGTCAGATATGTTACATCTACTTGTGTTTTAATTCTGCTAGGTGATAGTAGCAAAACAAACTTAAAATTGGCTCAAATAATGAACCCTCATTTTTGGAGACAAAACCATGATGAAGCATACCCATTTATTCCAGAGAAATCTCGGACAAGTACTGCTTTTTACTAGAGTATGGCAACCAAATGCTGTTATTATTGAGAAGAATTGGTCTCACCAATCCTTTTATTCAGGAGAGGAAATGTGCTCTAGCTCTTAAACTGCATAGACATAGCTTTACAGAAGCCAAAAGTAAATCTGAACCAACAGATTGATCAGCCTAAAATGGGTACCTAACCTAAGTGTTAAGACAGCTAAAGAAGCAACTCTCCTAAACTAGGTGTCCAAGTCCCCCAGCTGGTTTGTGGAAGTCTTACAGGGGCCTTTGGCAGGTGATCTTGCCTGTGTTACATTGCCTGTAGTTAAATAGACTTAAGGTGAGCACTTGAGTTTTCTGAAGTTGTAGAATGACATAAGAAACCACCAGCCAGTAGATAACATTTAGTCATAAGTAAAGTATAATTCCTTTAAAATGAAGAAAGAAAGAGATGGTAGTGAGTTGGTGCTTTTTACAAACAAATGTCATGATTGGTGCTATGTAAGCAATATATTTTTTACCTTATTTGGATTGATGGTAACGTGATTGTATTCAGTTATGTAGATTAATATAATGACAGAGGAGTCAGTTAAGCTGTGTTCATGATGAGTTCCAAACTCTTGAAACTTCATCATTGGGCTTAGAAATATGATTGCTGTCCAATAGGTAATTTCCTTACTGGTGTTCCTTGAAATAATCTTACGTGTACCTTAGTTTCTATTATTTTTTATATTCATGAAATAATAACATATGTATAAATCATGGAATTCATGTTTAAGCGCACATCTGTCTTAACTGCATTGCATTGTTCTTTACTTGCTGCATTAAGTTAAAAATCTTTTAATCTCTCCTTAAAGCCTGGGGTTTTTTTGGGCCTGTTTCCATAAACTCATACTTTCCCATCTGCTAGTGCTGGCAGGCAGATTGGTTCCTTAGAGGTGAATAAATGGAAGCTTTTAGCAAAGCTGTTGTCTTTCTGAAATGGAGATTATTTTTGAAAAACAATTAATTACACCCCTCCTGGAAGATGCTTCTGAGGAAGGACTTTATTTGCTATTAGTCACATCTGCTGAAAATACCCACTAATGAGCATGTTTTTTTCTTGATGTGGGGGGTAATTTTACAAATCTACAGCCTGATTCAGTCAGGACATAGATCCAGGTTTTGTGTATTGTGGATGTTTTGGCATAGGTTAACATCCTTTTCCTGGGGAGGATGGGAGAGCAGAATCAGTGAAACATTCTAATTTAATCCCCATATGCAGAAGGAAACATTTTTAGGTTGCCAGCCAAATGTGTGCTTGAGTTTTACATGCACTGTCTCTGAAGAAGTAACAAGCAAGTTGCTAAAGCTACTATTTTCAAAAAGAAATAAGGTTTTAAAATTCTTTATATTGTGTTGTTAGTGGCTTTAAAATGTGTTTTAGTAAAGTAAGCTGCATTTTTAAGGGTTTAAGTTTTAACATTTGCTTCGTTTTTCCTAAGCAAAAAGGGCTGTAGGGACTGATAGTGCAGAGTACCGTGAGCCAGCTTGGTTTCACATGAACTTGCCTGATGATTCTGACTGAGCAGGAGAAAAGTTGGGTTTTATTTCTTGGCCTCAGGGTGCCTGTTTTCCATATTGTTACCAGACTAAGCTGCGCTTGCTTAGACAGTAAAGTTTATGACGCCTGTTAGTTGTTTTCTGACGGCCCCAAATCTGCTGGACGAGATGGTGACATCTCCTCTGCAGCCCTTTCCACTGGCTAACCAGTCAGGACATGGCAGAATTTTTCTGTGAAGGTGTCTTTCTCACTCTCTTGTTTCGTTTGTGTCATTATCATGAAATCATCTCAGTATCTTCTTTAAACTTGAAGCTCTCTTCCTCTAAAAGTGTAGCTATTATCACATAAACTCTCCCATCTGTGCTAGGGATGAGATGTCACTAAAGACTTCTACAGTGCAAGGTAGGAAGCTTACTCAGAGAGGTATAATTAATCCTTTTAGTACTTGCTTTGGCCTGGGCATTTATTGGGGACAGAGTGTTACTTCCTAGGCTGCTTATATACCTTTTTCTTCTTGGAAGTTACAAGTATCTTTAGGCTATTGGTATTAAATTGATATTAAATTGGTATTTTATTTACTTAGCTTACCACGAAGCATCTAGCTGTACTTGTTTTGCAGAGGTTTTGGAATTGTATTGCCTCCCAATCTTTTATCACCTTGTAATGCTTTAATGTAATTAAACTTGCTGTACAATATGTGAGTGTAGTCATTTAGCTTGGTGTCTCTCTCCATTTGATGTCAACATAAAAAAAATTCCAGTATTACTCCTTGATTATTACAGAGGTAAACAAGAACAACTCATTAGTGCATACATCAGCACCTTATCCTAGAAATTGCTTGGCTTGGCAGTTGATGATCACTACTTGTGAAAGTCACCTTTCTTTAGAGGACTTGAGGGGATGGAAAGTCTTTGTAAGACATGTTTTAATTATTTTCAGGTTAATGTAAGAAGAGGGCATAAGTAAGGTTTAACTTTGTTAGATATAAGACTGCAAAACCCTTAAGTTTTAAATTTACAGTTTAGTATTGTACTTGATTTTATGTGACTGATACATCAGAATTCAGAGGGAGCATCTTAATACCTTTAAGTATTAGTCCTTGAAATGTCTGTGTGCTTAGTAGTTGATTCTGAAGTATTTGGAAAAAGAGGTGGTTTATTTTAGTCAGGCCTGGTTACGAAAAGTTCTTTATTTTCAAGTTCAAATGCAGTTTGAAATCAAAGCATAAACTTAGACATAAACTCACAAAAAGCAAAGATGATGTAACAGCTTTTTTGTATGCAGTGTAATGAAGTGTTACATGCTGCTGTCTGAAGGAGAAAAGGTGAACCACTGTAGCAGTTTAACTTCTCATCAGATTCTGATTGGACTTCAGTCTAATGATAGGAAATACATTTCCAGGGTTATGTGTTACTCTGTTTCATTTCAAGACCGGCAAACTATCTCTTTGCATCTCCTGCAAAGCTAAGATAAAACTCATTGATGGGTGTTCCTTCTTAGTTAGCTGTCTCGGATTTGTATGCCACGATTAAAAAACCAAAAAGCCTTGGTAAGTAAATTTTACAGGATAAATTCACCAGTTGGTTATTTTTATTAATTCATTATACTTTGTATAAATTATTTGCAGTACATTTGCAGCAGCTTCACTCACTGGACTTCAGCTTTTCTTTCACATGGCAGTGATGGCAGTGATTTAATGCAAAAATAGAATAATGTGGTTGTCTAGCTTCAGCCTGCTTATGTGGAGTTTAATTTTCCTATTTTAATTATAAGGGAGTATGTAGAGCTTGGTATCTATTTTTGGTTGCTCATAGCAGCTGCATTCCGTGACCTTGGCATCACACTCTTTTATTTGAAACACCCTACAGTATGCTGCATAGAATAACCATGGATTACTTAAGGCTTTTTTTCTTTTGAACACTGGCCAAGTTTCATTTAAATCTGAACCCATTGTGTGCAGTTTTAATAATATAGCTCTTTTCCATTAGGAGTAGAATGGCTTACATTTTAAAACATTCTAAAAAATTATAATGTATTGCAGAGAAAGCAATATATGGCTTTTTGCATGTATACATTTTTGGTGGAAAGCTGTGGGAAGGCTTTTTTTTTTGACAAATTGTGTGTAATTGTTACTATGACAAATAATTTTAAAAAGTTGTTATTGCCTAATTCATGGTTTACCTGATAGCTGAGGAGCCACTGGCACTAGGGCACTGCATCAGCTGCTCAGGCTGTGTGGCAATACAAGTGTATGAGAAAGCTGCCTTGGTCACCCAGGGAAATTCCACATCCAGCTGTAAATGAGGAAGTGCCGAGGCAGTGGCATTCCAAGATAATCAGGAGCAGTTGGATCTGAAGAGGCACTTCAGGGCTGAGTCATGACAAAGCTTTCTATTTTTTTATCACACAGTGGGATTTTACAAATGTATGTGTTTATTTAAAGGTCTAATACAGGAAAGCTTACTTTTCTTACTTGAATGGCCTGGCTTTCTTTGGTTCACTGACTCTTTTCTGTCTCAATATCCTCTTTCATGAGCTTTCTGTTAATTTCCTGGTATTTTAAATCAAGCTGGTTTTACTGTCTCGTGTTGTTTTCAACAGTATTAGTAGCTCATCTTCAGATAATTTTCTCCCTCTGGGGGCAGAAATGTCTTTTGAACACAGCTGCTGAAGGACATGCCCAAAGACAGCATTATGTAGCATCCCAAAATGGCCAAGACTGACAAGAGTTTTAGAAAAAGCTGCTGCCAAACAAAGACTTTCTGAATGTGTTCATATCCTAATATTTCTGCTGTGTGGAAACAAACAAAAACATTATTTGCAATGCAGAACATATGAAATAGTAATATTAAAAACAGCAGTAAAATGGAAAAATTGTTATCTATCGGCATCTGCTTCCTAATTTAAAGAGAAAAAATACATTAGAATGCTATTTGGGCACCTCAGTTTCTGAGGAGAGATATCCTTCGATATTAATAAGGCAAAGAATGATTTTGGCAAATAATTTCTAATTTCTTCACTGTAAGCTCTCATTTAAGAGTGAAGGAATGCCATTTAACTTCAAATGTAATGGGCAAAATTGTAATAGTTCTGTTGAGATGTGTAGGAGGAAGCTGTTTAATCAACTTTTGGGTTGCTGACTTGTGCAGCATTTCCTGTATCATCAGTTCTATGGATACAGCTAAGGGAACTCTTTGGATACACGTGGGGCTCTGTTTACAGGTGGATCGAAGGGTAGAGTGATTTCATTGAACAGTAATTGGTGAAGAACTTAATGAATTTTGACTGGTATTGTGGACCTATAACCTTGTTATATCTAGTTTAATGCTAATTTGCTCCTTTAGCTAATTGTAATCTTAATATTAGGTCTGTACCAGATAAGAAATTCGTTTTGCTGATTGCAAATAACTCTGGGTCAGGAAAATCAGGTCAATAAGGGAAAATCATGATTTTCAGCAGGAGGATTTAGTGGAGATTACTGATGAGCATCACTGCTGGTAAAAGGGGACGTGTAAACATTCGTGCAAGTACACTCACTCTCTGTCTCCCTCCCTGTGTCCCCCTCCCCCATTCGGAACAGAGGAAAGAAATCCAAGAGGAGGGAATTCTCCTGTCCTTAGTGTACATTAAATTGGAGCAAGAATTACATCCCCCCCTTTCCTGTCTTATCTTTACTAATTCAGGCGAACAACTTATTCTCAAGCTTATTCATTTTTCAACATCTAGAGGCAAGAGTTCCCAAATTATTTCTGTTAAATTGCTTTGATGTGCTTTGTCTTCTTTCTGTTTTAATGTAAAGAAAAACCGCAATATACAAGTGCAGGGAGGAGCGGAAAAGAGGGACTTTGAGGCCCAACTCTGTGGCAGGAGTCAGGCAGAGAATGGAAGAGATCACCCAGCACTGCAAGGGGATGTGGGATTTTCTACATACAAAGATACAGAAACTTCTAGAAGATAATTTGGAAGCTGGGAAGCATGCAGTACTTGGGGGGTTAGGATTTTCATAAACTGAGAATCCAAGTGGTTCTCTTTAGTATGGAATCCCTTGTATAGAGATTGTAGTTCTTCACCCATACTGCTATAGCTTAGTGCTAGTAAAGTCACAGGATGAAACGCCTGTCCCAAGTCAGGTATGCTTTTAGTTCTCTGCAAGACTCAACTGGGAGACAGTCCTTCGGCTTTTTTTGTTTTGGGGTGTTTTCCTGTATATCTCAAGGATTTGCACTTGCTAAGTCCTTCTTAGGCCTGTTTGGAAGTAGGGGAGCCAGTAGAAATACTTTGATTTTGTCTGTGATGTGGCATGCAGACAAAGAATGAGAGCCTGGTGCCTTTCTCTTGTAGGCAGAGTTCCTGTGCAATTGTGTAGTCCTTTTTACGCTGGAGGGTCTCATGAGAGCAGAGTGTAGCGGCAGAGTAGAATTCCTTGCTTCCCTCTGCTGGCCACAGTGCTTTTGATGCAGCCCAAGACATGGTTTCTGGACTGCTGGGTCATGTCCAGCCCCTCCTCCAGCAGCACCCCCAGGTCCTTCTCCACAGGGCTGCTCTCAGTCTATGCAAGCCCCAGCCTGTGTGAACACCAGGGGTTGCCCCAAGCCAGGTGCAGCACCTTGCACTTGGCTTTGTTGAACCTGATGATGTTCCCATGGGCCCTCTTCTTGAGCTTGTCCAGGTCCTCCTGGATTTTTAAAGGAATGAAAATTATGTAATGCCTAATTCCTGTTTGTAGACAAAGCCTTCATCAGTTATGCTAAATGTTTGTAGTCAACTATTCTGCATCTAATCTGACCATATGCTTGAAGAACTTCTCCTTTTAAGTTGCTTGAGATGAACTGTAGTTCTCGCTAATGGTGTGGTCTCACTAATATGCACTGTCATTTGGATCATATATTCTGCTGTGGATATTTTTTATGTTTTATATACCTCATGTCAGCTAAATTTGGTCTGTGTCAATGTGGAGACTATTAAATATACAAACATAAAAATCATCTTGGGCATGTACAGAAAAATAAAAATGAAGGAAGATATTCAGTGTTAAGGGGGCTGTAAAGTTGGGCTTTTTTTCAAAGAAATCTTTCCTGGCTTTACTGAAATTTGAATTCCATATGTCAAGTTCCTCTGAGCCACTTTTTTCCTTAAGTAGTGAAATGCTGCCACAAGAGGGCCTGTGTTACAGAGTCTTTGAAAAACCGCTTCTGGGAAAGGATGTGAGCAATCTTTGAACTATTAGTGAGGATTAGTTGTGGCCTGAATGAATGTCTTTGTGATGTTCTGAAAGACATTTTGAATGTGTTGACTTAATTCTTGTCTACCCCACTAGTCATATTCTATAACCATAGTCTGTGTGCAGTGGAAGCTTTGTGTGGAGTTTGATATTGGTATGAAAGTGTTAACTACTGCAGTGGGAGATGGATAGATATCTAAAATATTGTAAAAATCCAGAAAATTTAGACAATTGTGTTTTGGTTGTTTTGCAGTTGCCTTGTAGAAGGAGATGCTAAAGAAGAAATCTTGCAGCCTCCAGAGCCTCAGCCAGTACCACCAATCCTGACACCATCTCCCCCGTCAGCTTACCCAACAGTCACTACGGTGTGGCAGGACAATGACAGATACCATCCAAAGCCAGTTTTGCACATGGTTTCGTCAGAGCATTCAACAGACCTCAATGAGAATTACAATAAATCAACAGAACATTCAGGGAAGAACGAACCCAGCGAACATGCAGAGAAGAGGCTGGAGCGCAACTTAAGTTTTGAGATCAAGAAGGTACCTCTGCAGGAGGGACCACGAAGCTTTGATGGGAACTCCCTGTTGAACAGGGGACATGCAATTAAAATTAAGCCTATGTCATCCTGTGTAATTGATAAGAGCTTTAAGCCACAGGAACAGATTTCAGGGGATTCATTTGTAGATGCTTCTCAAAACTCATGTATGGAATACAGCGTGCCACAGTCTAACACAGCCTTAATACCTTCACCGGAAAGTGTGCAGAGTCAGCAGGTGTCTGATGCCCCACCAAGACCAGATCGCCTGCCTCTGACAGAGAAGGGACACGCCACGTGGTCGCTACATGGGCCTGAAAATGCACTGCGTACGTCTGTGTCTGAAGAGTTGTCTTCAGACCCCGTGTGTCATGGTGTTAAAACTCTCTCCCTAGTATCAAACACCCCAGTTGAACATCCTTCCAGTGATAATGTTGATCATACTCCTCTTTCTGTTCGAGCACCCCTCTGTTTTACTAATCCTCTCCATTCAGATGATTCTGACACGGATGAGATGAACTTTGACGGAGCCATGAGCAAAAGTGCGTCCAATGTGTCAACCGCAAGTGCCACAGTCTCTGCTGCCACTAATACTGAAAACATTTCTGCCAGAAAAGTATTGCCAATGTCTATTGCTAGGCAAGACTTAACAGCTGTAGCATGTTCTGAAGATGGCAAAGGTAGGTTTCATTAAGGTTCAGAAGTGCTGCTCTTTAGCTAGCTTCATCTGTAGAGTTGGACAACACAAATTTCTTTGCAATGCAATTTTCTAAATGTAAATTTAATCAGTGCAGTATGGCAGCTTCAGAGAGGGCACAACTCTTTTCCTGCCAGCTTTCAGTTTGCATGTGAGCTATTTTTGGTATAAGGTACTACAGACCATGATTAGCTGCTTCAAAAGCTGTATTGTGAGCTTTATTGTGAGCATTTGTTTAATGCTTTATTTATAATATATTCCTGTAGGTTTGTATGTGATTGTAAGTTTCTGTGTTATTATTTGCTGCATATTTTTTCTCTATGCCCAGTTTCATGGAAGTGTCTATAATAATTGGGGGTTGACTAGTCAAAGCATTTTCAACAGGCTTGTGCAAATACATAACAGTTTCATGCTTACCAGTTGATGTGCTGTTCCTAAAAATGTAGATGTAACCTCATTCACTGTGTTGGTCTTTGAAGTTGCTCGTGATTTTGCTCCTGCATTTTAATAGTGTTGTAAATATTTAGCTGTGCTTTCCTCTTTTCCTGTGCATGGCTGGGGATGAAAAGCTAATACGGCTGTTCATCTAAAAATTCAAATTATGCTTTATTAGTGGCTTTTTATCTTTTGCTACTTTTTTTTTTTTTTGGTGGAACAAAAGTTTGCAAATTACTGAAGGCAAAAGGGTCCCGAAACATGCAGGTGCAGATTTCAGTCAGGCTGGCAGGCTTACATCAGATGGAGGACAGAGCTGGGAAGAAAAGATCAGGCATAGGTAGCTGCTTGTGCAAGGCCCAACAAAACAAGAAGTAAGGCTGTGGAGCTGAAAGAACATAAACTTCTGGATTCAGCTCAGACTCCTGTGCTTGGAGCTGCCTACAGTGATGGCCTCACCTCAGGAATCTGTGCAGACTTCATGATTTTCTGAAGTGAAATGGGGCTCAGTGTATGATGCAAGATGAAGAACCAACTGAATTGAAAATACTGGCTTTGTGAATTAAATGTTCACTAAAAGTCATATATCCAGAGATGTGAACTGTTTTGCAGCCTTAAAAACAACCTGTTTCTATAGATCTTGATATAGATCTATAGATATTGTGACACTATGTGTGAACACAGAACAATACTTGCACATAACTGTATATTTTAACACTGTGACTTAAAATATGCTTTGCAGAGCTGACAAAGTCCTTTTGTCCTAGTTATTTCAACTTTGCAAGCAGTCCTTCTTGGATTTGTTTTATAGATTTGCAGGTTATTGTATTTTTCCTTTTAGACAGAATTTTTTTCTTCTTTCTCAGAGCAATTATTGTATATCACTGTTTGGAAATTATCACCTCTCCATGCATCTCATTATGTAGATGCTATAAGAACATGCAAATAAAATAAGTGATATGTCATAAATATGATAAAGAATTGGAGAAATGTCACTCTAGAATTTGTTTCATGTAACTGTGTATCAGAAACACCTTGAAATAACAGTACAGCCCTTGTGCTACTGGTATGTTGATGATTTCACAGGAATTTATTCTAATTCTAGCATTAATTTTTTATCATTTATCTCTTGTTATTAAGGGTGCATCTCTTCCCTTGTATGGTAGTGAACACTCCCCATTTTATATTCTGGTGGCAGGTCTTGTAATCCCTCTGGGACTCAAGAATATAGGATTAGATCACTTGGCACCAGTGATCCTAAACCCTGTTTACAGTGGATTTCTCATTTTCATACTGGCTCAGGGCTCTTCTGTCTGAAGCTGGGAATGTGGGTGCAATCACCAGTGAAACGTGTCTGTGAACTTACCAGCACCCTAATTGCCTAACCCTAACTGCTGGTGTGCACGATCTTACCACACACTTAAATCCTCTTTTTGATTCAAATGAAGTGAAAAGTAGTTGTACCCTGAGGTAAAAGGAAAAAACCAGAGAATAATAAAACACCAACAACTCCACAGCAGCAGCAACAAACCAAAACCCTAAAAACTCACTTTCAGTTAGTGCATATCCATGGTGACTTTATTTGCTGGTTTTATAGAGCCCTTTCTGTTAATGAAGGTTTTCTTGTGCTGTGTAGTAAACTTGAGATGAAGCAGAAGTCACTTGGAACACAGTGGCTTGTAGAACTTGATGGAATTCTGTCCCTGCAGCAGCTGGCCATGCTAGCAGGTCAAGCGTCATGGCTTTATTAGTTGAAATTTGTCTTCGTATTTTTGAATCCTGTGCAGAGTACAGTTGTCAGATGAGATTTCTTATGGCAGCAGCTACTTCAAATTGTTTTAAACCATTAATTACTACTCCAAATTTCTTAGCAGGTCAGAGAGAGGCTTTTGCTGCCAGAATAACTTGTGTTAGTACACTCCTGGGAGGTGAGAGGGAACAGACTGGAGACAGGATGTGGTACTGGCACCAGCAGCAGCCATCTCCTCTGGCTCCTGTTTAGCCTTCCACCTAGTAAACCTTGCACTAGGCTGTTTAACCAGTTTATATCAGTGGTATGGGAGCCAGTGGGCCTCAACATGGACTTGGGGAGCAAAACTGAGACCTGAAAGAATGAAGAAGAAGTATTAATTGGAATTACTGACGGTTTTTTCCCCTCCGAATTATTTAGACTGAAAATGTTTTTTTGTTTTCTTGCTTGCATAACACTCAAACTGATCCTACGCCCATAATGTGAAGTTGATGTTGTTAGATGAAGTTGCTCCACAGCGTTAGTGTGGTAAACCACAATATTTTGTAATACTTAGAGAAAACTTTTCTTTTGCTTTAGATTTTATGCCAAGTTTAGGATTATCTGATATATGAAAAGATCAACTTCTAAAAGTCTAGGAGAAAAATCTGTGGTTTTTAACTTACCTAAATGTCATATTTGATTTAGATGCTGATGCTAGTGAAGATTCCTCTCCCCCGCTCCCAGAAAGAACACCAGAATCATTTGTATTAGCAAGTGAACAGAGTGAGTTTTTGATGTTTGGTGATAATTGGAGATAAAATGTGAAAAGCATGTCAGTATTGTATTGTATTGTATTTGAAGACCCTTGATTTTTGGTTAGTCTGTTGGAACAAATGGTAAAATGGAATGAAATCTAGCAGGTCTAGTGTCATGTTCTAAAGTTTAACTTTTACACACTCTTGAATGCAGAGAAATTATTTTTCATTTTCTGACTAAATATGCTGTTATATAATATTTAAGTAATTGGAGACTTCAGTGTTAGTGGAGCTGGTTTTGGTCTAAAGGGTATGGAAATGAGATGATAGAGTGGGGAAATGCAGAACAGTTAGGGAATTTCCCAGCTGTTTTAGTTCCCTACTGCTCCCAGGTAGGGAATGGGTACCCACATGAGCTGTGTTTATCTGAGTCTTGGGCAAAGGAAAGATGATGACACCTCATTCTGCACTGCATGTAGTGAACAAGCCCAGTTTGTCAAGTTTAATGTAGTTCACTCTTTGCCTGTGTCAAAAGGGTAACTGAAAGAGAAAGCGGACACTTACAAATGATGTACTCCCATTGTCATAGTTCATTCATCAAGCTAGAAATGGCAGAATACAAAACAGATGAATTGACATGAAGTGATAAATTAGGTTGATGCTTGGTACCTTCTGGAAAACCTAATATGTAGTTATTTACTGAGACTTTTGTTTAGTGTCATTTTGAAACTCAAAAAATTTTGGCCCAAGTAGTTAATCTAGATATTTTCAGCATAAAAACATTGAAGTTTTGTAAATGTGTTCTTTGAGCATCATAAACATAGGTAGTGCAGAGTCAAAATTATCCTTTCTTTGGATATTATGGACCTGCTACTCTTCTGTGACCACACAAGGAAAAAAGCTATTTTCTTTTAAAAAAAAATCTCTCTCCAGGACTGGAATCACTTAAAACACTTCCATTTTGTTTGTCTTTTTGCATGATGTCAGTAAAGGACAGGTGTGGCTGTCTTGACTTGTATGTTTACTTAGATCTGAGAAACACATACTATTGCTGCACAGCTGATGTAACAAAAGTTATAAAACATCCTTGAAAAAGAAGCCAATTCCCCTGTTGATTAGGAACCTCCAAAGGAACAAAATTACCATCCACTACGCAAGCACTGCAGTCTTGTGTTTTGAGTTATGTTGTGGCATTTTGCCATATCTGGAACACTTTTTGTGTGAAGAAATTCTCATGTTTTTACAGGCATTAAACCTAAAAAAAAAAATAAATTGTTTAGAGCACATTTTTAATGCTGTGTACTAATGCCTCATCATGAGGAGAACTGAAGTATGTTGAGCTGATCTAATTCTTCCTAGGCACACCTCTGCCGAAGCCAGTTCTGACTGCACAGTCGGAGTGGAGCGTGCTGCGGGATCAGCATCTGCCTGAGCAAACAGCCTCCCCAGTAAGTGCAGGAGACAAGTCTGTACTAATCAGTCATTTCTAGTTTGCTTGGGAGCTACAACAAAAAGTAAAAGATATACTTGTGAGAAGTTGCAGCTGTTGGTCATCTACAACTGGCCAGTTTTCCTCTGCCTGGGTGCTGAACTGACATGATGAGTATGTTTTCTTTCCAAGAAAATGATCTGGTTTTCTAAGGTCAGCAATATTTTTGAAAAGAGTCATCCTTAATATATCTTAAATTATGGCCTTAGGGGTGTAAATTAGCTGCTTTCAGGGAGCTTGCTGTCTGCCCTTAATGGATCTTAGGCCAATTCAAACTGGAAGAGAACTGCAGTCTCTTGTCTAACCTGCTGCATGAAGCAGGGCCTCAGCCCAGGCTAACCAGAGCTTTTTCCAGTGGGTCTTGAACACCTTCAGAGATGGACACTTCTAATCATCTGTGGACAACATGTTTCGCTGCCTGAGAATAGTTTTCCCTTTTATCCATATTTATTTTAAACAAACTGGTTTTTGCCCATCTGATTTCACTTTTCACTCACCCAGCTCACAATTATTCTGCATGAACAGCTGGCAGAACTTTAAAAGCATATAAATCCTTTTCACTTTTGTCACTTTTTTTTCATGTGCCCTCAATATCCCACTTAAAAATATGACAGAAAAGATAGATATGAATATTCAGGGACTGTAAATGTAGTGTGAGAACTAATCTACCTACACTTGCAAATAAATTGCAGTGTCATGTTTTCAAATTTTTATTAAATGCTAAGGTTCTAATAGTAAATTCTCTTACTAACTACTGCAGCGTTTTTTGTCAATGTAGAGTCAAGTCAAAAATGTAGAGACAAGTAGGTATTTCCATGAGTGTTTTATGTTTTTTAGTGATGTTTTCATAATCTTAATTTTCTAACTTTCTTTTAGCTTTTTGGAAGTGGATTTGTATAATTATTTTATATATCTCTCATTAACAGGGTTTGAAAACAACTTCACCTATACTACCTGGTAAGTGGTGGAAAAGCTTTTCTAATTTTTATTTTTCAAAATACATTTTTCCTACTGAACAAACATTTGCCTGAACTGGGTGTTTGCTCTGAAGATATCTAACTATATTGTCAAATATAGTAAATATATTGTTACCTATGATGTCTAAGCACCTTTTGTTTAGAAAGAACATGAACAGATGCGTTTGTGTTGATGTATTAAATGGCACTGTGAGCTATTGCTATAAATAGATGCTATGTGGGATTTCAGCTATCCATAGAAACGGTAATACAAAATAATAATCCAGATTTGGCAAGCAGGAATATGTTGCTGTCGCTGAACATCTACTTCATAAACAGACTTCAAGTATCATTTTTAGGAAGAGAGAAATTGGCTTTCAGAGCTTTATTTTTGTAAATAACATTTGATGCCAGTTGTTTTCTGGACTGTAAATGACAAGTGGCATTGCCACGGTGGTGACTGAGTGAAGTTACACTAAGGTGTCCGTGTGTTTTCCAGATCGTCCTGAACGAAGCAACAAAACACCAACTGACATTTTACCTCAGATTTCTTTTTCCAGTTCCACTGATACAAGAGGTCAAATTTCAGAATTTCCTGCAGAAGTAACAGATATTGGTAATTACAGTTCTCTCAAAATATAATCACTAGATGACTTAAACAGGCGATTCGATATCAGTGCTGGTTTGGATAGCTGCTGCTACTGCCTCCCCCCAGCTCACTGAGATGCACAGCTCAGACAAATAAGCCTGCCTTGTCTCTTCAGCATTGCTGAAGGAGTTTTTCTCAGAATGAATAATTCTTCACTTTGTTTTTATTCAAAGTGTATAAAATACAGAATTTGTCAATTGGGTTATAATTTCTGTAAAGCACTGAAAAATTTCAGAAATAATACCTGATAACTGCTGAGGGATGCAGAGAAGGAGAAAAAAAAATATAAAGGCTGTAATACTGTATTTACTGATAGGTGCTTTCCAGTGAGGTTTAAGTACTGAACTATAATGATATATAAATTCTTCATATTTATATTTCCTATTGCCAGAGTGCCTTCAGAATTCCTCATACTACAAAGTTGTTTTTTAGCCCTGAGAGTAAATCTGTTCTGTAAGAGCTGGAGCATGTCTTAGTAATCTGACTGCTGCCAGCCCTTGTGAACATGTGTTGTTCCAGCAGACAGAAATACTAAATACATTTCTTTCCTTAGGTTTTGGTAACCGCTGTGCAAAGCCCAGAGGACCAAGAGAGCCACCCTCAGAATGGACATGATCCAAGAACCAATGGACATACTATCAATAAATTATACTGGAAAACTCAAGTGCCACTGAGAACTAGAGAAATAGTGTTCCACGTTTCCTGGGGGGCGACTAACACAGAGCAGTGTAGATCTAACTATCAATGGTACATTCTTGCAGTACATCCCACGCAAAACCTGACACATGGTTCACAACAGCGGATTCCAGTATTACAACCTAACTTTTTGCTGGGGCCATCTACCTGCCTTACTACACTTAGGAGAAAGTATTACATATGATTTATTTTGTAACTTCAAGTATTATTGCCTTAATGTCTTTTAACTCTGTTACACGCTGCTTGTAGACATATGTTAATATAGTAATACTTTTGACAGATTGTGTTTATGGACTACTTTTTGCTAACGTTTGATTACCATGTATGCATTATTTTGTATATGTACAGGGCAAGTAAGTATATAATTTGATAAAGTTGCAATCATAAAATATTAACAGAAGATGTAAGAAATCTCTGCATGATCTAAATTTTTGTGTACCTTACTTGTAAATTATTTGCCCTGAAGTTTTAGAAAATAGTTTCTGGGGTTTTTTACAAAAATTGCTGGACACACACAGCCAGAATTGCAGGTTAGCAGAGATAAAGATTGTAATGCATTTTGTAAATTGTAAGCAAAAGGTTATTTTTATATTATATACTGTTTAATTGTCAGACCTGATTTGTTCTGGTTTTCATCTAGTCATGGAGATTCAGTAAGTGCCTTGGAACAGTATTGAATTCTCTTAGCCTGTGTATGTTACTTCAGTGTTTTGAGTTCATCTGGAATTAGATTATCAAAAATATTTGTACGTTTCTTAGTATATTTGACCTGACAGTAAAAGAGAAACCATTTTGCATAATCAACACTCCTTAGTTTTCATTCTAATGTTTCATCAGTTGCAATCTTTAGAAAATTCATCTCTGTCACCTTTCTGTATAGTAGGATTTTACGGTTTTAATACGGCGTGTTTCTAATTTGGGAAAACCAGAACACACTGGTAAAAGGACTGTTTCAATACCACTGTCTTCTCTTACAGATGGGGAATACAATTTTTGTTGTTCAGCGACTGTGTATGTAAGAAAGCAACTTATATGAAGGTTCACCTGGAGCCCTTGCAGCTACACTGTATCTTGGCAATATATTATGTCAAGAGTTAATCCTTATAAGGATTCCTTACTTAAACTTTTCTGTAATACAATCTTTAAATTAAAGAAAGTAAAAATCTCACTATGGGTGTTTTTACTCTTAGGAGAGAAAACTGTGTCCAGAAGCAAAGTGTGACGAAGTGAAGGATGGCAGTCTGGCTCAGCTTCCAGATCTCGTACTTGAACAGAACGCTGACAGTCAGAACCTTATTTTTAGTAACTACTTTAAAAGTTCTGGCTAGCAATAATGCCAGAGAAGCAAAGAAGAATGTTGAGAAGAAAATGTTCATTTTAGATAGTGAAACGATTTATTAATCTGAACTTTAGCCTTGGAAACATTGTCTAATCTACTACTTGTACGTTTAGTGTCCCTCTGCTAAAAGAGAGCTAATGCCCAGATAGCAGCCCTGTTGTAACTTCCTAAAGGGACGTAACTTGCAATTACTGTAACTTCCTAAAGGGACGTAACTTGCAATTACTGTCTCTGACTGTGGATTTAATCCCTGTGTGCTTGGTACATGTGACAGACTGAGAAGCTGGGAAGCTCTTTCAAAGATTTGTGTGCACTATATATAGTTCCCATGGATGTAGTTTTGCAATTATTCATTTAAAAATAAACAATTCAATGATATATGCCATGTGGGATAACCTATATCAACTATATTCCTCATTTGTAAATAGTTCAGACAGCTGGAATGTTCTGCAGTTGGCAGAATAAGTCTGGCCTGAACTTTGTCTCCCTTCCTTCGTGTTGCAGATGATTAGCTCAGACTTTCACTCTTATGGAGCTCCTGTGGATTTGTAATGCAAAATGGGCTGTCAGCACCCCTGCGCAGTCCAAATCATTGGAACTCTGGGGAAAAAGAAGTTAAATAAGAAAATTTCCAAATATGTTTTGGATGTAATTTTCAATGATCCCTTCCATATTTGTCCACCAATAAAATACAAATCTGTGCAGGTAGTAGATTTTCTGGTTTTCACATATGACTTACAGCAAAGGCTGACCCAAATCTGTGCACTACATATACAGACCATCTGGTTATGTTTAATTAAAGTACATCCAGGTTCATCGTATTTTCCCCCTTAGCTTTGCACAGATTTGGATCATATTCCAGGTTGAGTTTGTCACAGAAAAAAACTCAAAGAAAGGTTGCAGCCTTTCTTTGCTTTAGTGATATAAAACTGCAATTGTCCTGTATGGTTTCCTTTGACAGAGTTGATTCACAACTCACTGTTCCCTGCTTTGAGTTTTATATCTTCACCTATTGTATTTCAGATAATCTGACAGTTCTGAGAGCAAGGTGAGACCTGCCCAATGCCATTACTTTCTGTATCCACTCTTGTGGGTGGTGCAGAAATAACCGCAGATCTGAGTGCTTTATGCTGGGGAGTTTCACATCATAACTTTGAAATATTTTCGTCTTAACAGCTTCATCAGAAAAACCCAAGACCCTTCTTTGTGGTTTATTTGAAATGGAATCTAAAAGGGTTTAGAGTATTACATTGGCTTGCAAATTATCACTGAACACAGATCTAGACCAAGCCATTTTGTATATATGTTGAAATCAATCCTGTTTAGCTCCAGTCTTCCATGTTATTTTTTCTGAAAGCAGTATTCAACTTTCATCTCTGCTTTTCAGGCATACAATTGACTTGATCACTGTGGCGAAGAAGCAGTAATGCTACTCAACCCAGCTATTTTTATTAATAACCACTGCATTGATTTGGTTGTCCTTCAGTATTTTTCTAATATACCATTTGTTAATTTTTTCTAAAGGTATTAATATTGAACAAATCATGCTGTAAATTATCACATCAAAAGAAGAATGAATCCTCTGTTTTTTAGAAATGTGAATTCTCAAATCTCAGAAGAAAGCTGACCTCTACTACTACCATTGCTTATCTCTGTTAGCATATTTTAGGTTGTGCATTGATTTGGCAGGTAACATTCTGTTTTGGTAGTATTTAGAGCATTATGCCAGCATTTTTATTTCTTATCTGTTAGGAAAACCTGCTACGTTTACACATAATTTTCCTTAAAGAAGTTTCTAACTTGGGAACTGGGCAGAAGAATGAAAATCTCAAAGAATTACCTCTGGGTTTTTGTATATTGGAATCTTGGATTGGGTTTCTTTGGAGATAAATCTCTAAAAGAATGAATGAAATCAAGTGCGACGCAGTGACTGGGCAGGGTGATAACCCCGTGCTGCTGGAGCAGCTGCTTTTAGCTGCAGGTCAGACTGTTGGGAAGCACCCAAATACAAAGCTCTTGCCTGCAGCATAACCCCGGCCCACTGCAGGGAGAGAGGGAACCCACCAAGAGAGGGTTGGACTAGGGAAAGACTAGCAATGAATATTGCTTTGAAAAGGGGATTTTGAGGAGGAGCAAGGAGTTAAGGATTTGGGACAATGGAACTGAGAACCAGATACAAGTGCACACAACTAAGGCTTTGAGAATTTTCTCAAGGCTTGAGGGAGGAGTAACATCTCTGCAGTATAAACAAACAATTTTTAATTCCTGCAGCCCATTGCCGAAGAAGGGCCTTTCTCACAATCTCAAAATGCTCTTCAGCTCTTGAGGAGCTGAAAGAGCTTCTAAGGGAGGTTATCCTCTGTGGGCTAAAAAGCAGGGCTAAATGCATGGAACACATGAAACTAGGACAGAGCATAGCTGGGCCAGCCAGCACAATGCACTGACTGCTCTCCTGGAGCCCTCCATGTACCTGTTAAGACAGCAAGGCTGTGAAGTGATTAGTAACAGGCTTAGTAACATCCAGTAATAGCCAGGCTCTCTGATGTGACTTTTTCTAACAATTTCGATGCATGTACTTAATCAAAACACAGGTTTGTCAAGTGTCGGGTCAAACAGAACAAGAAAATAACTGTGTTCTTGGCTGCAATGCAGTGGTATCCTCAGGATCTGTACCAAATGCTTCACTTAATCATTTCTAAGACTACATGGCAAAAGCTTGGTATTTGCAGTCTCAAAGCACTGAGCAAATAAAATGTTGTTTGCTATTTTAATCTATTCAGTTGTCATTGCTGTAACAGTTGATTAACAACTTGACTCTTACCCCTGAAATTATATTGTGGCTGCATGAAGAACTTACTGTGGTGAAGCCAAGGTAAGAAATAAGTTTTGCATTTTGGCTTAAATCCTGCAATGTTACGTACTCTGTGCATGTAAACAGCCATGGTGAGCTCAATGCAGGTATTCATCCGTGGGGCTGAATGTTGTGTGTCAGTGTCTGCAGTTCTGGGGCACTCGCAAGGACAGTGGCTAGCTCTGTCTCAGGCACTGTGACTGTGCTTCATGGATTTCGGCTAGTGAGGTGGAAGTTCTCTTTCACATCTACAGTTCCTACTTTGATCCACTGAGTTACAGTCCTTAGTATAAAAGATCACAGGCAGGTAAAAAATTTGATCTTTTGGGTAGGTAGTGCCACAATCTCATGGAGAGCTTGGCTGTCAAGTCAAATGAAGAGCTGGACTTGGATCAAAGATGATCCCATTGTTCAAACACAGAGTATCAAAGACTGCTGAGCTTTTCTCCTTACTTGGCTCCACTCTTCCCCAGAAGACACCTGGTGTGTGGTTCCATCCCAGTATATATTGCACCTGCCACATCTCTGACCTAATCTTAGAAGGACCAAAACAATCCCATAAGATTCCTAATCTGAGTGTTTTCAAGTCTTTTGCTACATTTGCTCAAATTTTTATTTGCTTTCATGCTGTTTTCATATTAAATGGTGTATTCCTTGTTCAAGAAGGAGAAGCTGGAGAAGCTGGCAGGAAGAAGACACAAAACTTGAGAGGAAACATGCCAGCTCTCTGGTGTCCATTGGCTGTAGCTGTTCTTTTATTTGCTGCATCTCCAAAAGGTATATGCTTTATGGTGAATATTTAACTTTGTAATATCACTTACCCATTATATCAGCCCTGCCCAGTGCATTTCTTGTCTTAGGGTTTCAGTCTTGCGTGCACTCTAATTCCACATGTTCCTCTGGTATCTGGACACAACTGAACCTACAGGCTGCCGGTTTTGTTAAAAAATAGTAATGTAGCTTCTGATCTGTTTCATTAGAGACAATTGAAAGCTAAAATAGCCATCCCTGTGAACTCCAGTAGGGAATCTAGGGTTACTTTTCCCATTGATGTGAATGGCCCATACCATCATCAAGCTTTTCTGAAAAAGCACTTGTACATTGGTTTTTATAAAAGTTAATTAAAAAATTATTCATAACTCGGGTAATGAGATCTGTGGGGAGTAATTTGTGAGCACTTCAGAAGTGAAGCAAGTTGCTTGGATAGAGAAAGTGATCCAAAGAATGGTCTCTGCTTGGTGTGTGGTAAAAAGTGAGTCTGGCAGGGTTGGGAAGAACAAGGAGCACATAATGCCAGGGGAGAGAGGCAGGAAGAGCTGAACTGTAGCAAGTACAAGGGGGAAACTGTCTTTGCCTGTGGGTAATAAGAGGCTGAAGTGAACTTGTTAAGCAGGTTCCCAGTTTTGTAAGCTCCTCAGATGGGCAGAGAGGTGTGGTTGGGCAACAGGAATGCAGCACAAGGAAGACGCTTCTTTAAATAAATTGTTGGGTTTGCGTTTCTACTCAAATCTGCAATTGAGTACCAGCCTCTTGGATTTTGCCTGATCAGGCCCAGACAAAGATTACTCCCCAAGGTGGGAGAAAATTAAGGATAATAACCTAATAAGGATAAAATGACCCTTGAAACATCAGGTGGAGACCTGAAGAATGTTAAGTTCAGAAAGCAATCTCTTGCCAGGGATAGATTTTGAGACCTCAGAGTGATACCTGAAAAAGGGCACTTTATGATACCATTGCCATGCAATGAATACATCTTTGTCTGCCTGTTGACATGTAAATCACTGATAAGAAGGAAGCAATGCAAGTAATTCTTTTTATAATGTAAATCAACTTTTATTATACATTAGGACTAGTGAGACACCTAGCAGCTCTTTCCCCTTCTTTGTCATCAGACAGCAAATTGATACAAGTTCATTGATGCTGGAAAGAACACTTGAGTATTTTTTCCCTAAATCCACCCTTTTTGGAAATAAGTTTTCAGATGCTACAAAAGTATTTCTACAGCTAAGTTAGTTCTTTACAGTTTGGATACTGGGTGATGGTCAAAGTTGTCCTGAATTTACTTCTCTGCTATTTCTGCCTTTCACATGTTCTGTTTAGAAAAACTGAATCCTCATTTGGGCAGCTATTCTACAACAGGGAGGGCTGGCTCAGACTCCCTGATTCATAGGAAAAGGGGTATCTAGTCTTATAATTACAAAAAAAAAAAAAAGAAGAAAAACATCAGGCCTCTTTTGGACCTCAGGCATCTGCCAGCCTCCTCTGGGTGGTAAATTGGAATGGCTGCGTGATCCAAAAGATCTCTCTTAGAGATTTTCCATGTTAGTCCACACGGCTGAGCTCAACCCTGTCTCAAGGAAGGGTTTGGCTCCAAGAGGGGCAGCTCTGCCCTCGGGCCTGTCCACAGGCCCCAGATCACAGGGAGGTGTTTTGGAAGGGAGCAACATTTGTCACTAAACCAAATGCTTTGTGCTTCAGCTGTTCAGGGCTCCTCTCCTCACCACTTCTGGGACATGTGATGTGCTCTAGGGACTTCCCATAACTCTTAAGATGTATAAGTGCTCTTACAGACCACATTATGTGCCTATCTAATTGATATTTGAAACCACAGGGCAAATCCTCACTTTGCTAGAGACCAAAATATGTTTAAGATCCAGAGAAAGGGCACCAGGGTACGTCAGTGCTTGTAAATTCATTCCACACTTCAGTTACACAACTCAGAAGGTTGGCTGGAGTTTTTATTAGACTTTTTATCTTATTGATGTTATGTAGATATATCAAGCAAGCACTTTTCAGGGTCTCTTCAGTGATTTAGAATGTGTGAAGAATTTTTCCATCTGCTTCTTCCTCTCCCTCCCCATTAACTCTGAGCATCAGAAGCATCCAGCACAAGGGAGCTCACTTGGAGCAGCCTCTGGGCCAGAGCCTGTGGTGAAATGACAAATCTGTTCTGCGCGTTTGCTGGAAGTGGGGCTGTCCATCATGTAGGCTCAGCATTCCTGCCTCTAAACCAGGGCAAGACCATACAAGTAACAAGGTACAGTTGTGATTTCACATTACCAGGCTGGGAGGAGCCTCATTATCTCCCATTTCAAGACTGTGATCTGAGGCTGATAGTGACATGTTAGATATATTATTCCTTCCATCCTGAGTGAATCCCAAAGCCCCTGCCATCCAGAACTTGTATTTAATCATTTTGGGGTGACTTTATGCAGTGACATGTTTTCCTAATGCCATGGTCTAGAAATTTCAGGTGCAATTATCTTCCAGTTACATTGATACATCAGAGAAAATCTGAGGACATTATGACAAATGCATTTTTACTTTGAACAGTTTGTCTTAAACTAACTGTTTCCTGGAATCACCGTGGCCACTGATCTGAGGAGCTACTGCCTCTATTGTGGAACAAAATTTGTGAATAGACAGAAAGCTCTTTATTGTGGATTTTCTCACATAGATTTTGTTTTATGTGAGTGAGAAGCTGAGGTGAGCAGTGAAAGACTAGCTGCTACATATAAATAGCTGTTTATTTTCTTTTTATGTAGACACTTACAAATAGAAACTGCTACTCTGCAAATAAGTGCCTGTACCTAAGATGGAAGACCTGAATTTCCTAGAATTAAATGTACTCCAAATCAAGGCCAGGTTCTGAGCAACCAGGTCGAGTGAAAAGTATCCCTGGCCGTGGCAGAGGGGTTGGAATGAGGTGATCTTTAAGGTCCTTTCCAACCCAACCATTCTATGACCATTCTCTGATCTGTTTATCACTCCATAAGCCTTTAGGGATAGTGGGGGGAAAAAAGCCATCAGGAAATCCATATGGGTTTCAGTTCATTGACTTGGACTCTAGTAACAAGAAGAGGTATGCATACCTCATAGAATTGCTTGTTAAGGAATAAGTATTCTTTTAAAGTTTAGTTTGGGAGAGTCTATGCCTTTTCTTTCATACAATCATGGAATGGTTTGGCGTGGGAAGGGACCTTAAAGATATATAACAGAGGGTATGACAAAACTTATACCAAAAAAGCCCTTAGTCAAAACCAAACTAGTTCCACAATCACCTTTGAAAGCCCTTGGTATCTCCTGTTGAAAGACTTCCATAGAATTTCCAAGCTGATATGAAGGAAAGGATGGGGTATGGGCCTATTTAGAGCCCATGCAGGTACAGCTCAATTGCAAAGATGGCTGCTGTAAGTCCTTGTCATAGAAAATAGATATTGATTCCTGTGCCTGCTGGAGCAAAGCCTTGCAGGTCCTTCTCTCCATGATGTTTGGAGTGGCCTGCAGCCAGAGCATCAACAAGCAGAAAACATGGTCATTTCCAGGCACAGCCCACAGGAAGAGCCCTTCTCCCATGGTCTCCATTTCCCCAAAGACAGGGCCAGCCACAACCTTGCTCTAGCGGCTGTGGGAGATGTGCTGGGATATAAAGTTTAGGCTCTGTATCGTATTTTTTAAAATACAGACAGGATACACTGAACAAATATGAGTGGACAGACTCTGGAGGAATTAAAGTGAAGGTGGATCTAATGGTAGCGGATTCTAAGAGAAATGAAAAAATGACTGCTTTTTTAAGTATCTGTATAGATCTGTGCACAGCAGCAGGAAATTCAGGTATCTCAAACTGCAGTGAGGAGGTTAATCTGTAAAAAATCCAGAGCTGCAAACCAGCAGCTTCATTTGAAGAAAATTAACATCTTAATTGTTACTGGAATAAGAAAATGGATAAGACTTTTATCCATCTCCTCCTGCTCCCCTCCATATGTAAGGAAATACAGTTTTGCTTGTCTTGCATCCTCTTGCTTTCATACTGATTTTAGTCATTATGTTCCTTTTGTATTGAAAAATTATAGAGATCTTTCAAATAGTCAAAATTTTTTGGATGCTACGGAGAAAACAGCTAAGCAAATTACCTTTTCAACTGCAAGAAGATGCAATTTGAAATTGTGTATATCAAGACTTTCCAAGTTTGCTCCATTGTTGTGATTGTTGTTACACTTCATAAAAAAATTGGAGCTGGGGTGGTGTTTCACATGTTAAACACAAGTGAGAAAACCAGTTGTAAAGACTAAAGAGCTGTTACAGCAGTAATCTGTAGCTGCTTGAAAAAACATTAAGCAAGAAACAAGTAGTGTAGGTCCTTCCTTAAGTGTAAACTCCTTTTTGTGGTTTTTATGGATTCTATAAAGTGTTGGCAGATGAACAGCGTAATAAAAACCATGAGCGTCCCCAGTTGTCTGCTCTGCCACTCTGCCAAATGTCTAACCCACCACCCCCGAGCAGTCAGCAAAGAGACATCCGCTGCTTGTGAAGAGAAAAAAGGCATTTTAGGATAACCACTGCCTTTGTCACCGGTTTGATCAAAGATGCTGGGCTGCACATCCCCATTGCTCAGGCGTGGGGACACTGTCCCTTGCGAAGGACAACAGCACGAGGGGGCAGCTCTTATTCCCCTGCAGCAAGGCTTGTCATGCTGTCAGCAGCTCCCAGTTACGAGCCAAGTTAGTCCCCAGTGTCTCATTTAGTTCAATGGGTTGGGTGATAATTGCAGAAGTATTTGGATATGTCACTGGTTGTTCTGAAAACATTGACTATGGAAAATTAGGTTCTTCTAAAATAAATCACACTTTTACATGATGAGACCACCTTTGTCAGTACATTTCTGCTCACTAAAGGCTAGTTTTCACCTCCATTTTCAAAGGTGAATTAACTGACTTTCAGTGAGTTTGAAGAAAAAATGAATAGCATTAAAAATTACAGTTAGCTAATTTTGCAGACAAAAAACAGCATAAAGATGTCTAAGTGTTATCAAATGTTTTCAATTTACACTTGGCACAATTATTTCCATGCTTGACTTAAAAACTGAGCAGATGCCAAACTAAGGAAGTAAGCACATGGAGAGCAAACTGTTGGAATTACAAAGAGATTAAATAACATTTCTGAAAGCTGTTTTTCTATTTGGAGACCTGAGTAAGGCTACAGAGTACCACTTTAGTAAGCAGCTAAGAGCATAAAGCCAAAACACTGTAACTCAACCTGTGTACAGCACTTATATTCAGCTTTTTATTTTACAGGGGATGTCTGAAATTATTCTATGTTTAGGTAAGCATATACACTAACTCAAATAAATGTTTTGATTAATAACCATTTATATCAGCAGTTCATGATTATCCTGATTAAAATTGCCATGCATTTGCAATAAGCAGGCTAATAACATGGGAAGCTTATTCTTAATGCATGTTGGATACTGGACTGCTTTGTGCCCAGCATCTTTGCTGTTATGGTTTTGTCTCATTTCAGTTTCCATGGTCTAGAAAGTCTTCATAGATTTCCCAATATAAAATTACAGACAAAAGCCCATTGATATAATTCTCATAATCAGTTTAAAGACTTCTGCTGAAAGAGATGAGCTCTCTGGTCTCTGTGTGTGAGGTGCTGCCAACAGCCCCCAAGGACTGATCCCCACAAAGGCTCTCCCAGTTCATACAGCTCTGTGCAGTCACTGCAGGGGACTGGAGATGTGACACAAGACACTGTATTTTTCTGTAATAGTTTGGTTTGGGGGGAGTGTTTTGACAGTGTTTCTCAAGATTGTATAATTTCATTAAATGCATATATATTTCACTCTTTTCAATTAACATCAGAACAAATTTGTGATTCTAACCTTGTATTTTACACAAGGTATACTGCTTGCATTTACCTCCTTTTTGTCAAAGACATGGTTTATTCTGAAGCAGTTTTGGTGTTTCTCATCTTGTCTCTCATTCAGGAGGTTTAATTAAGAGTAAAAACAGGTAGTACGCAAGACACTCTGGTTTTAATACTCTGGAATGCGTGCTCACCATAGGTATGGTGGAACACTTTAATGTATTGTGTGATCGGTGACAAAACAAGGGACAGGGACAACACCCCTCCCTCCAACGCCCATACAGCAGCACAACTGTGGGAGCTGAAACAGAGCCGGCTTCTGAATTTCCAGCACCCTGCAATTTCCTCTGCTGACAAATGGGTATGAGATAGCAGCAACAAACCTCCAAACATTAGTCACACTGCTTTCCAACAAGCAACAATTACATGTAATAGGTACTCTGTCATCTTGCTCCAGCTGAATTTTACAAAGAATTCACTAATAAAAACTTGGCTTATGCACAATATGCTACTTCAGAAAGCATGGGATACAACTTCAGCTTGACCCGAGTTTAGCAGCATACTGTCAGCTGTTAAAGTTTGCTGCACGTTTGTAAGTTTATTTGTCAATTTTTAAACCTAATGTTGGGCTATGAGTTCTCCTTTCACCAGTTTTATCTCCACATCTATTTTTATATTGCTGGGTTGCATTATAATTCAATGCATTTTTTTGGACATACAAGCATGTCCAATATGAAGTTCAGAAATATGAATTGTCTTAATTATTAACATTGACGTAAATGCACATATCAAGATATTTAGCTATTTATACAGCTATCCAGCCTCATAAGCCTAATAAGTCTTGCTGAGCTTTCTGTACAGAGAAAAGTGATAATACTCCTGGTGGCATTTCACAGAGGTTGTGGTCAAATTCCTTGCCAAAACCAAGCCCTAGGATTTACTCTAGTTAAAGAACAAAGAAATGCTGCTCTTCTGTTTCTCAAAGCCCCCAAAAGCGAGAGGTGAAAATATGGTTGTGACTTATTTGAAGTTTGAGTGAACTTAATATACTGTTGATTTGGGATCGATACCAGCATAGAAGTAAGATGAACTTGGTTGTAAAGCCTGTGAAGTAGAGACAGTGCTATGAGGTGCCTCAAAATCTCGCTCTAGAGTCACCACAACCAAGTTTCCATTAGGGACTGGTATGTAAGAATACCAATGGCCTCGTGTGTATATTGTGGCACCTGTAACATCAGTGAGACAAAATCACTGATTTTGACTAAGGAGGATGGGTCACCTGTACTTAATCTGGAAAAGAGATGTGTCTATTAAAAGGCGCAGGTTTTTCTCACCCACTAATAGAAGTAAAACGTTTCTGAGGGAGCTGAAGGTGACCTTCATACTCACAGGCCTACTCCAGTTTACCAGCCTGTGTATATATGGATAGATTTGTACCTGGATTTCAGTCTGGACTGGATATGAATTGAGTTTGCTCAAATACCTGCTGTGAAATGTTCTTCCTCTGACACAGATGCCATTTTCCCCATCAGGCCCAGAAATAGAGTTTGAGGACACAATCTCACAGCAGTGGAACTTGAATCATCTGAGAAAAAAGCAGAGTTGTCTGGATAGGGAAAATTTATTCTTTGCTGCTGTTGAGAACAACATTGAACTGCATTCAGCCTGGTTTACAATTTCCAAATAAAATGAAACAAAGAAGGAGGTAGCTCAAGTGCTAGGAGCTTACTCTGAGGCTGATCAGTGGCAGCACAAATGAAAATGGCTTGTGGAGCAAAAAAACCCTAAACTTAAAACCTTGTTTGCCTGCTGATATATCATGCACAGAACTTCTCAGAGCAATCTGATCTGAGAACTATCTGCCAGGTTCAGTTTAATGTGGCAGCGACTCTGTTCTTCCCGCCGCAACCAGGAGACCTCAGGTGGGACTGACCAGAGCAGGAGCCCGGCAATGCGAACCCTCCAGGAAACTTATGCTCATCTCCACGACGCTTCCTGCTGGCACCAGGACCTGGGGGAATTTCAGTCTGCTCCTGAACAGCAGCTGGGGCAGCTTTAGACGCCAAAGGCACGGCTGGGGGGCTCCTATTTGGGACACTGAGCTCAGAGCTCTTTCCCGAGGCACGGCGGTCGATGATCCCACTGGTGACAGACACCCGACTGTGCCGGCAGGACAGCATCGGCACCTCGCACAGCCTCTGCCTTCCTCCCATCAGGCCCTCCAGCGCTTCCAGGCTTTATCAGACTCCCTTTGAGGTTGCGGAAGAGTGTGAAAAACTCGGGTTCAGCCCTTTACAGAATCGAACAACGCTCCCGGCCCCGGGACATCCCGAGGGAGCGGTGCATCGCCTCCGGGGGGTACATCCACCGGGAACGGCGCTAGTCCAGACCTTCCTTATTCCCAAACAAACGCCTTTCCCAGGAACAGCCGCCCCAGAGCGGGGAAGACCCAAAACCTGAAGCATTAAAGAAACCCCCGAGAGGGGCCAAACCTTCCTTATTCCCAAACAGACGCCTTTCTCAGGAGCGCCGCCTCTCCCCCGCTCCGCTCCCCGCCGCGCTCCCGTCACGTCCCCTCAGGCCGTCCCCGCTCCCGTCCCTTCTCCCTCTCCCGCCCCCGCGCGCCTTGCGCACTCAGCCGAGCCACCGCCCCCAATCCCCGGAGAGCCCGCCCCCCTCCCCGGCTCGCGATTGGTCGCTCTCGCTGTCTGTCCGGTATATCCCCTGCCCATTGGGCGAGGCGGGGACGCTGCCCCGCCCCCCGGCGCTGTCGGTTGGGGCGAGCCGAGAGTAAATAGACGCCGGAGCCCAAGATGGCGGAGCCGCCCA
>VZRL01001029.1:820308-877626 GCA_013397895.1 Origma solitaria
CTCGCGGACCCCAGCCGGCCGCTAAGAAGGTGAAGGGAGCCGAGGAGCGGAGCCTCAAGGGCGCTAAGCGCGTCAACGGTGAAGGGGGCGGCGGTGGCGGGAGCGCCAAGCAGCCGCTGCCCGCGGTCGTTTCGAGCTACAGCGGCCCCACGCCGTGGGCCTTCGCCACGCTGCCCTCGGGCCCCTCGGCGGGCGCGGGGGGCTTCGCGTTCCCGTCCCCGCTGTCCCGGAAGCTGCTGCCGCCCGCGGTCCTGCTGCCGCCGTCCGCCTCCCCCTCCTCGTCCCACCCGCAGCACCAGCACNCAGCGGCGGCAGCGCCAAGCCCAAGAGACCCAAGGAAAAGCGGGACAAGGAGAGGAGGAAGCACGGGGCGCTGCCCGTGGTGGCGGCGGCGGGAGATGGCGGCGGGGCCCTGAGCCGGGAGGAGAACGGGGAGGTGAAGCTGCTGTTCCCGAAAGGTGAGCGGCGGGGCAGCGCCGGCAGCGCGGGGCGGGAAGGGAGGGCTGCGAGGGGCAGCGAGCGCAGGGGGCTCGGTGGAGCTGCCCGCGGCAGCGGGAGGTGCCTGTGACCCGGGCCGGGGGCTGCGGGCTCTGCTGGACCTGCTCACACACCGCTGGCCTTGTGTTAGTTCGTGGGGAAGGCAGCGGCGGCTCAGTCCGCCGTCAATCCTGTCAAAAAAGGGGGTGTGGAATTAGCGATGGCGTCAGCCAGAAGCTGCCAGAGGCCTTAGGTTTTCTTACCTATTAGGGAAATGAGGATTCCGAGTAATTTATTAGAAATGTGCAAACAAAACTGAATTGGGGAAAAACGGAGAACACGTTGCAAAAAATCACTTTAATTTAAAAATTAAATACTGAATGATCTCGTTTCTTAAGCTATTAATTTTTTGCAGGCTAAGTCATTGAGTACTAGAGAGCATGCAGTTAAAATTTAGATACTTAGACTTTTGAAATCTCATTTGGTTGCTGCTTCAGGCTTTTTTTATTTCTTGAAGATCACATCTCCCAAGGAATGCTCGAGGCCGTCAGGATAAGAGGAGGAGTGCTGGGTTAGTTCATTAGTGGGGCTGGAAAAAATGGCCATACGAGGTAGGACAAGATGTCAGGCGAGAGTCTTGCTTGGATTCCTGCTGTGATCAACAGTAAATCTTGGGAAGTAAAAGACAATACATGAATATATGAAGACAGTACAAGAATACATGCTTTTATTTCCAGTCTGTCCTTTCCCAGTCTCCAGTGACCTTAAACCAGATGTTGATGCTTTTATATTTACATTGAAATATGAGGAATTTGAAACATGCATTCCATTACCTAGTTCAATCAAGTTTCCTTTCTTTTAAAGGAAAGATAAATTATACCTGTTGTGTAAATTTAGGTTACTTTGATTGTGGCCTATACCTGTAATTATAGGATCAGCCAAGCTTGTAGAGAAATATCAATATGCCTTTTTGTCTGTTGATTATGTTGTCTGTCTGCCTTACTGCATTTTTCAGTAATTTCCATGAGTGTCTTAGTCTATGATTCACTTACCATTGAGGGGTTTTTTAACTTAGTTGGATCTTGATTTGTGGTGTACAAGTGGGTTTTAAGTATGTAATTTCAGTGCTTTCAAGTGTTCCATTTTAGGGCATTTCTTCCCCCCCTTATTCATGTCCAAATTGTGACTTGGAAAAAGTCTTCAAAAATGATGCTCAGTACCCATTTGATGTTGGTGAAGCCTTCTTGTCTTCAAGGATAGCTGATAAGAGACTCACCCAGTATCCTTCTGGCAAAGCTATGTAATTCATAACCATATTTACTCAGATTGCCGTAGTGTCCTACCAGTGTTAAAGAGTCATGTTAGTAAATCTTGAAACAATATTGCAATGATAAGTTGCAATATTCTTTCACATTGGTGAAAGAAATTGATGCTGGTAGTGTTTACTGAATAATTAATGTGATTTGTCTTTAAAGAGGAGATTCTGCACCTTGTATCTGGAAAAGATACTTTTCTCAGAGCTTATATATTTACAGGCACAAATTCTTTATTTTTTTTTAGTTGCTGGGTGCTCAGTTCTTTTTACATTACATTTATTCCTTGAAAACTTATGTGCATAAAGCAAATAAATTTTCAAAAGTAAATGATGCCTATTTGGCACCTGAGTCTACAGATTTCTGTTTAGAGGAAGTAGCTTCTAAAGCTTAAATTTTCTGGCATAATCCTATATAAAAGAAGAACTTTATTTTAATTGAACTGTATATTTTTGCAGAGAAGGCTGTGAGAAAGTGAAGGATGCACTGAGTCTTCTGCTGAGAGCCACCAGCCTTTCAAAAGTGGTTCAGTATTTGACTGTAGATTAAAGAACATGTTTGTGCTGTTAATCCTGTGAATAATTTACTTTGCAGAAAGGAAAGGGAAAAATGCAGTTATGATTCAGGGAGAAAAGAATGGCTGGGGGGCAGGCACGTAGAATCCTAAGTACAGAGGAAAGCTAAGAATGGTGGGTGGGTGGAATAGTCAGGACTTGTGGATTGGGAGTGCTGAAGCTATGGCACAGACTGGAAAAAGATACCAGAGGGACTGTGGTTGCAGCATATAATGAGTCAACGTGGAATGAATTTGAAATACTGACATGAAAGGAAAATAGCAGGCAAAAGCAGTATGGAGGTGATTCTGATCTTGTTTTAGGGCAAAATATATTGTACTTAGGTTCTGTAAAAATGGCTAGGAAGGTTAGACAAAGATAGGTTAGAAGGAGAATTAAAATTTGAAGCAGCCTGCTGATAGGGCATCAATGAATTTGATAGATTTGGGGTAATTGTAAAAAGCTGAAAGGCTTGCACACACAGAATATATGAGGGGCAGGGAAGTAGGAATAAAATATGCTCCTTTAGGTGTAATGAGCTGAGTTTGTAGAAGCTGTTATCAGTGCACTCTAAAAATCGACCTCATGCAGGCAAGTGCAGCATTCTATTCTGGAGTCTGCAGTTAGACAGCCTTTTTCCTTCTGGTGCAGTGGAAAAGGAGCAGCAATGTGGAATTGATGGTATTGATAGTTCTCCTCTCATAGTGTTCAGAACTCATATACGTACCAGTGTTGCACCTGCCAGAAGGAAAATTGTGCCAATGGGGAGACTAGAGGTGTAGAGGCAGAAATTCTAAGAGATAAGCAGGTGGAATGGATGGGAATTCCTTGGTTGTTTTGAGGCTCTGAAAATGGAAAAAGTCCATCCTCCTTTTTGCAGCCAGGATGGAGATGCGTTGCAGGTGGGTACATGGGATGGAGTGGAATTCCCAGTCGTATTTGTGCTGATAAGGCTTTGTACTGATAAGAGTGCCAATGCCTGTGAATGGGGAGGAGTCCTGTTTCTGGTCAGTGAGCTGTGTGCTCTGCTAGGCTGAGCTCTTGGGGTGTGAGGAGAAGAGGGCCTGCACAGATCTCAGTACTAGAGAAAATGAGGAGCAAAGCTAGGGGAATCAAGAGAAGAATGGCAAAATTTGTCTCATGTGATCCTGTGTCTGTGGTATAGACAAGATAATACAGGGAATCAGGGTGTGCAGTGGTGTGGAGTGAACGAATGTGAGATCTGGCCTTGAGAGTAGTACCAATTACATTTTCATAATTTTAGTTTAATTACTCTAGTGATGATAAGGGATATTGACACGGAGGAGGAAATGGTGACATTTTTCATCTTGCATTCAGAAAAGCTGGTGATAGAAGCTGATGTTTGTCCTTCACTTCCAGTAGTGATTAGTAAGAGAGCCTAGTTCTGAAGCACCCTTCTTTCCTAAGTGATAGGAAGATGTTAAGCTTGGTAATAGCCAAGATGGATGGTGTGTTTAAAGCTTTAAAAAATTTTTTTTATTTTCTTCAAGTCTTTGTTAAAAAATTCTCTGGTCTTTTAGTTAATTCCAAAGAGCTTTAAGTTGCAGAGTCATAACCAGCCTTTACAGCTTGTGATTCCATTAAATGAATGGAGTTCAGTGAACCCTTCTGTGATGATCTACCATGCAGAGAACCTGAAAGAGCCTTTTGCCGGATGCATGATTTATCCTGCAGATAAGGAGGTTTAGGCTGTTTAAAATAAGCTTAAATTTCACTTGTCAAGTGATAGTGGAACTAAAGTTGTGCAATGTTTTTGTTTTTGAAACATGGTGTCAATCTGACCAAAGTGATTGCTGTCCAGGCTATGACTCTGCTGATTCAGTTAGTCAGTTAACTGATATTCTGCTCTAGCAGTTCATAGTTGAAATTGTTTTCATAACAGTACAGAGCTCAACTCAGCCACTCCCCACTTCATTAGATGACGCCTGTCCAGAGCTTTTGGTTTTGGTCCCTTTAATTGCCATAAGGTGTAATCCAGTGGCATTTCTGTTTTTCTTGCCATTTCTGTGTGCAATTTCTCTTTCCCTCCCCCCGCTTTTTTTTTTTTTCTTCAATGATCCATTTGCTGATAAGATTGCCTCAGCATGCAAGCATTTGCAAAATGAGGCTGACATCTTTTAACTTGCAGCTGGGGATTCCCCATATGAGCAGGAAAGCTGAATATGGTGCTGTAGCTCTTGTTTTTAATATTAGTCTATTTTTCTTTTAACTCTCCTTCCTTTGCCCCCACCCCCCTTCTTTCTCCTGCTGTTTTTGAAGGTTAGATAAGATTAGGTTTCAGATGAGCATTTAGCAGTGATTCTTCTGGTAACTGTTGCCTTGTATTGTGTGACACTTTTGGTATTTTAGCTTTCAAGAAGTTATACTTTTCAGTCTTAATACTTGGTTTGCATCCAGTGGGATGCTCATTTCATTGTCTCTCACGTAGTTTACCAAAGTAGGTTGGTGAAAGTTTTGGATCTTCTTTTTCCCTTCTTTAGAACTGGGGGCCATACGTCTTGCTTCTTAGGTTGTCTTTTTTTTTTTTTCATTTCTGCTAAACACTAAACATTTCCTCCTTCTGTTAACTTCTATTTCCTTTCTTTTTTTTTTTNTCTTTTTTTTTTTTTTTTTTTTTTTTTTTCTTGTGCTATGTGGCTGGACTCACTTCCCCCTCCTTTCTGCTGCACTCTTTAAATTCAGGACACATTTTCATGCTTATGAGGCCTCTTGATCCCTCTTTTTTGAATTCTTTAATATATTTCTATTTCGATACTCTGCTGTAAGCAGCAATATCTGAAGTGTTCAGGGTTTTAAGTGTGGTATTCAGGAGGAAGAGGGACTTCTCAAATTTCTTTTGATGTTTGAGATTTACATGCAGTTCAGTTTTCAGAGCTGGTAGTGACATTAATGTAAGTATGCAACGTTGGAATAAATTTGGAGCAGTGCATCTTTTTCTTGAGGGACCCTGGACCCTTTTTAATAAGATAACTTGAAGCTCTGCTAGGCAGAACGAAATCTTTCTAAGCTGGAGAAGTCCCTTGCGTACCCCAGAATCCAGCTTTGTGCGTAATTTACGCAGCGGAAGCTTACTCTGCTTTTGGAATACCAAATAATTTTTCTTAGTTTCCACAAGATCAGGAGGCTGAAACAGTTGATCTGAAACCTCTTGTAGAGGCCATGTTTGCAACTGTCACATTCTCTGTTACTGATTTCTGATGCAATTTCCCAGTGCTTGAGCTTAAACTCGGCTCATTCAGTTCCACATACAGAAGGTCTCCTTAGAAGTGTGAAGCTTAAAGTAACTGGGAACTGTAAAGATTGTATTTCAATTTTTTGGAAGTGTTTTAATTCTGAAAGGGATCTGTCTTCCTTTCCATTCACTGAAGAGTTTGGGGAGGTGTTCTTGCGTGATAAGGGGATTTCTTTAGTCATATCTTGGATTTTAAACTTAAATTACTTAAAGGGGTGTCAGCCAGATATTCCTGGTTGTTGGAATGTGAAAGTTATTCTATGAGGAGTTTTTTGTATCTTGGAAATACTGTGAGTTTTTCCATGTTCATTAAGTTGAGAAACCTGCTCTCCAGTTTACATTGTAGGACTTAATAAGTGCAGGTGTCAATGCTGTTAACATGGTACTGTTAAATGTACTTCATGTACCTGCATAACCAGTTAAACATGGCTGCTTGAGGTTTTATTTTTATGGGTGTTTGTTTAAAGTGAGGAGAGTGCTGATGGAAGGGATGGTGACTGATCCCCCCTTCCTTTCAGTTACACTGCTGGTGGTGTTATCCATATTGATGGTGTCCCTTAGCAGTAATCTGTAAATATTTTGCCTCATGTGCAGTGACAGCCCTTAAATCAAATGGAGGAGAGAGAGGGAGAATACTTTGAAGGTAATCTATGACTGACTACTAATGTGAGTTACCATCTGGAAAACTGATGCAAAGCAGCTGCTGCTTTTGGCATCTGACAGGGTTGTACAGCTCTCCTCTTTCAGTGCTGAAATGGACTTGCTTGTTTGAGCTCCTGCATGGGCTTCAAGGTGCAAATCTCTCAAGTGACAACCACGTTGCATTAGTCCATCCACTAAATAGCACTTCCCATATGACTCATTCTCTATGCTGTTGGTCTACCTTTTTGAAGTAGAGGCAAAGATCTGATTAAATTTCTGAAATCAGGATGGTGTAATCTGGGAATTTGCATTCCTGTATTAACTGCTTAGGAAATCACAGCAGTCATTATGAGAGGGTATCTCCTGAGCTGGGAAACAAAGAACTTTTACTGTAGCCTTTAGTTGTAAATGGCTATTTGATGTATAAATACAGTGTGTGTCCATTTATTTTATTTATGCGCTTAAGCTAACATCCAGAAAAAGTAGCTTTGGAATTTGAGGAGGAGGTATCCATATCATTCTTAAATCAGTTCATTGTGTAGAGTTATTGTAAAGTGAAAATATTTTTCAGATGTCCTTTAGAAAGGTGAGGTGGAGTACATAATAATAAAATTCTTCCTGTCTTTATGTAGCACTTCTTTTATTTTTGATATACTGCTGTTGCAGCATTTCTTTCATGTGTGGGTGTGCTGTTTCTGTGACATGCAAAGCAAAGAATATGGACTTCGCGGTGACACTCTTTACTGTGAAGTCAAACAAGACATGTAGAAATCTCTTAATTCCTTGGGTATTGTATTTTCTCTCAACAGGGGTACTTATTCCTGCAAAGCTCTGTGTTTTAAAAAGTATGCACTGGTTTATTTAGTAGAATTGGATTGGGTTTGCACGGCATGGTTTTGGAAGCGGGGGAGATACAGGGCTGGCTTCTGTGAAAAGCTGCCGGTGATGGTGGTAGAGTCTCTGGGGTTATATATTTTCAGAGGGGGAAAAAGTTACTGCACAGGAGCAATTGCAGCCGGAGAGATGAGTGAGAATATCTGAGAGAATCAGCCCTGCAGACACCCAGGTCAGTGCAGAAGGAGGGGCAGGAGCTGCTCCAGGTGCCAGAACAGATTCCTGTGCAGCCACTGGTGCAGCCCATGGTGAGGCAGCTGTGCCCCTGCAGCCCAGGGAAGCCCATGATGGAGCAGAGGTCCACCTGCAACCCCTGGAGAAACCCACACTGGAGCAGGTGGATGTCCAAGGGAGGCTGTGACCCCATAGGAAGCCTTTGCAATTACTTCAAATGGTTGGCTTTTAGTTTTAGTGTCTTTAGAGGTATGTAAAGGCCTAGGAAGGCTGTGTGTTTGGGCTACGTTATTTCTGTGGAGGCTCATTTAACCCTGTTCCCTCAGCAGCTCAAGAGACTTTTTTTATTTTTCTGTTTTGTTCATTAGGAGGAGTCTTGGTGGAAGCTAACTGCAGAATATTCTGTGGGCATGGAAAGATTATCATAAACATCTTTCTACCTTTTACTACTTTGTGATCCTGTTGCCCTACAAATGAAATGGACACCAGTAGTAGCTTCTACTGGTAGACTTCAAAAAAGCTGTACGAGAGCATTTCAGGTTTTCATATCTTCAACGGAACAAGTTTTTCTTGTTTTCCCTTGCCAGTGTCACTCACTGCTTGTTTATTTTATGACATGTAGGTTGTAAATTGCTTAATGTTGGAGGTTTTTGTTTAAAGCAGGATTTTTGTGAAGAATGTTCATGTTTCTGGATGTCCCTGAGGAGAAAAATCTGCAGAATTTTGTTTGAGAGTTGTATTTGAATTCTGCAAGCCAGACTAGAAAACACTTTTTAATACTCATAAACTGAAGACATTTGAACTGAGAATTACGCTCAAGTTTTAATCCATGGAATAACTCATTTTGACTTGGATTTTCTTTTTAATGTGCAAAGATTTTTTTTTTTAAATTTCTATGTTTATTTGTGCTTTTTTTTTTAAGGTGAACCACTGGCTATTGCTTATCTATTCTATGAGCTTTGAGGGAGGAAGCCTGAGAATCTGTTCATTCAATTTGAGATTCTCAACTGTTTTTTACTTGCCTCAGGCTCTACACTGGTTTTGTTAGAATACTGTGATATCTGAAAGGGAAAGTTTACTCCAAACTTCCTTCAGCTGCATTTACAGTGTATTTATAATCACTTAAGGTACCATTTGTTTATGGCTGTTGCTGGAGGTTGTTACAGATCACATTCATTGTTTCTTTTGTTGGGGAGGTTTCACCATTGACTCTAATTGCTTTGTAGATGTGAAAATAAACTTGAGGCTCTTTACAGGGTTCTCTGTCCTTATGTATTGCTTCTGACAAAACTGGAAGATTCATTGGCCTGGGATGCTTTTCATGAGCTGGCAGTACAGGATTCTTTCAGTCTTTCTTTTGTCCTCTTTCAGCAAGGCTCAACATTTGTATATGCTCTTCAATCTTTGTTTGATTTGTAAGTGATAGCAGAAGTCAAGTGTGCCTCTTAACCATACAAAAATGTTGAGATAAAATCTAGGTCTTCCCATAGTAATTCTGGCTGAGTTGAGCATTCAGCATAGGTTATAAATCAAGCCTGGTGTTACTGGCTACTAGCTGAATGTCTGCTTTCAGGGTGTTACATTAACTCCTGTTGTACAGCTTACCCAATTTCATACTCAAGGTGCAGGGGATTTGCAGATTAGAGATTCCTTTTCATGGAGAAACAGGTTGGAGAGGAAGTTTTATATCTGTTTAACCTATTCCTAGAAAGGTTTGTGTTGCTTAGGAAAGCTTTGTTTGGTTTCCATGGTCTGCTGTACACATAAATCTGCTTTGTCATCCATGCCTTCCCACGGAGGTGTTGGAGGGAGGCTGTTCTTGGGCATTGCTGTTTCAGCCACTTAGAACTAAGACATCCAGACAGCTGTAAGTGCAGCTACCTTACTATGTTTGTGTCAATATAGTTTCTGTTCTCTCCCTGATGCTTATCATGGTCTGTGAATACACAACAGACATATCTCAATTGCCGTCTCTTTTGGTTTTTATTTGATTTATTTTCTTAAGACTCTCCCTAAAATACATTCTTCGCTTCATCCTAACAATTGTGAAGGTTTAAGTTCTGTATCCTTATTAGAATACTTCAAAGAGGAGATATGAATGCTGTGGAATCATTGTTGGAACATTCATTTATGTGGATTACTGTCAGCTCTTTGCACCTTTATAAACATGCTTTGTGAGTAGTTTTGTTAGGGGTCACTCTACGTTGCCTTCTAGAACTGAGGGCCTTCTTTGGTTTAGTGCTGCAATATTTCTGATTTGTTAGTAGTGAACATACTCACTGCTTTTATTTTATGAGAATGCTTAAGGAAGAGTAATTGGATTTCTTTGCTTCCACTTGGGGTTTATAATGCAAGTACCATGAATAAAACATCGGGGCTGTCTCTCAGCTGTATTACTGAAGCATAACATTATGTAGAAGCTTGAAATCAGATTTCCTCTTTCCCTGCGGAGGTTAAAAAGCCCAGTAAACTCTTGGAGCAGGTACTGGCTTCAGGCCAGGAAACTAGGCATGAAGTGCTGGCTGCAGTGCATATAAGCCTAGTAAAATCTGACTTCTCTAAATGCTTGGCCTCATAAGTGAATCTCAGCTTGGCTTGAAAAGATGACTGCTTGAAGTTATGAATTTCTCTAGGTCTAGTATTTTACATGCAGAAAGCATGCCTAGAGGCTCTGCTTTTCTGTGTTAGGGATTTAAAGACCTGGAGTGACTTGACAGGAAAGTAAATGAATAATGAGACTGCTCAGGTAAGCTGTTGCTGATTGTAGGTAAGCAGGGGAAGCGCCAGTGAATTAAATCTGCTGTGTGAATGCAGCACATTTCATGTTTATATTAATTATATGTCACTGCTATTAATGTGTTAGCCTGTGAATGTCATATAAAAGATTTTTCAGATGACAGATTAAGTCATCTTTCCAAGGTACTTGCAAAAGCCTTTGAGTTCAGAGTATGTATAAATGTTATGGGGTTTTCAGTGTAGATGTGCACCCAAGAAAATGCAAACTGTACTCTTTTTTCCCCAATTCTTACATAATGCATACAATTTCAATTTCAAGAAATGAACTGACTGCAGATGCAAAATAAGAGCAGAAGGTATAGGAGTAGGCAAAAATTACTATACAGTGAACTTGCTTGGTTGTTGCATACAGTGACAACATAACAGAAACAAAACTTTACTGAGTTAAAGGAGCTTATGTTGGATTACGCAACAGATAAATATTAGCTTTTCATATTGTAAGTACTGGGATTTCCTTGTAACTCCTCGTCTCTATCCTCTTAATAGAGCTTGCATAAGAGTAATGTGAAACATGTATGTGACAATTAGTTTTCTGTTCTTGCTTAATTGTGAAATATTTGCATTTCAGCTCAAATCAAAGACAAAGTTAAAGAAAGGGAAAAGAAGCAAAAAGAAAAGAAGAAGCACAAAATAATGAATGAAATCAAGAAAGAAAATGGAGAGATCAAATTACTGCAGAAAGGTAGGTTCGAATGATGTAGCGTTTTTTTCATTCACATGCTAAAAGTATTTGTGACTGGACACTGTGTTTTGATACTATGTTTTTCATTTAATTTATGCCATTTTTCCTGGTTAGTTGGTACAAGAGTGACAAAATTAAAACGTAATTGTAGATGTTAATTTTTTTTGTCAGCTGTGCTAGGCACTGGAAATTGAAACTATCACCACATTTTTGCACGTACAATAGTAGTAATAGGAAAGATCAGTACTTCAAAGAACAGTATTAGTGATTCTTCAAGAACTGCTGACAAGCTGTAGGTTATTATTTTAGATATTGTGGGGAAGAAAAATGAATACATGTTATATTTTATGTCTAACATTAATTGTACAATACTGAGTAATTAAGGAATTATAATTCAGTAACTTGGTAAAATGCTAAACAGTTGTATGCAGCATGCAGTCTTAATTTTGGCTAGTTTCTTCAATGTTGTTTTCTATAATGGAAGGTAGTTAAGGTCACATTCTCATGTGGCTTGTACAGCCACTGAATCTTAAAATTGTACAGTAGCTGAGGTTGGAAGGGACCCAGTCGAACTGCTCCAAGTATGATCAGCTAGAGCAGGTTGCCCAGGACTATCAGACTCTGTATCTCTAAGGGTGGAGGCAACAGTCTCTCTGGACAGCTACATTCAGATTATATATATGGAAGATTTTTTTATAATGATGATGGTAAGAGACTGGAACAGGTTGCCTGGAGAGGTGATAGATACCCCATCCCTGGCAGCGTTCAAGGTCAGGTCGAGGATTGGGCTCTGAGCAACCAGATCTAATTGAAAATGTTCCAGCTTATTGCAGCAGCTTATACTAAATGGTCTTTAAAGGTCTATTCCAACAGAAACTATGTGTCTGTTATGATCTATGAAGAAAGGCAGAGACTGCTGGGACTGATAAGCCTGGAGGAGGTTCAAGGAGTATCTCATCAGTGTGTATAAAAACCTGATGAACTGAAAGGGAATGAAGAAGGTCATCAACCTGTGCTTCACGGGTTTATTCCTTCCAGGTGCAGGGTTTTGCCCACCCCTCTGCTAACTTCATGAATCCCCCAGGTTGGCCCATTTCTGCAGCCTCTCGAGGTCCCTCTCACTGGCAGTGCAACTCTGTGGCTTATCAGCTCCTTCCAGTTTTGGATCAGCTGCAGCTTGCTGTGGTTGTGCGCTGTCCATGATGCCATTAATGGAGATGCTGAGCAGTACAAGGTCTGGATGATGCCAGTAGTGACTGTTTCCAGCTGGACTTTGTGGTGAGCCTCACAACCCTTTCAGCACAGCAGTTAGGCCAGTACTGAACCACCTTACTCTTCACTTAGGTCATGCTGTGTCAGGTTTTCTGTGAGGGTGTTGCTTATTTGAGTAGACCAAATAGTTTTTAATCTGTTATTTTCAGACTCTGCTTTTGAAATTAAGAACAAATTCCTGATATGTTTTTCTGCTACCTTGTCTGCTGTAGGGTTTAATTTACAAACCAGAAACTGAAACCCTCAAATCAAAACTTGAACTTCAAAGTGTTCATATGAAGTTAGAGGCACAGAACCCTGTAATTAATTACATCGTATCTTATACTCTACACACAAGTAACTGTATTAACAACAATGACATCTTAAAACCTGTGTTGATCAGATCTCAGGGTATTGCTTTGAACCATGAGGATTGTGTAAGCTGGTGACTTCCTGTGAAAAGGACAGGTGTGACTTTTCTTTGCTGAGCGTGGAAGGAATTTGGTGACTGAGATACTGGGCAACACTTAACTGCCAGAACAGTGGGTTCTTTAGGCTTTGTTTGAGTAACAGCCTTTTTGTACGCTGTTTCTGTTGCCATTCAGCCGATGAGGTAAATGAATGATACTTAATGGGGCTGTTAAGCCTAAAATGGTGCTTTATTTTCAGGTTAATGTAAAAGTGCATATGCCCGGGGACTCTCAGAACACCTCTGCTGAGAAGCAGGATAGGTTATTTTCACAGTGAACAGTGCTACAAGTGCATTAGATGCATTATCCCTATTTCACTTGACTTGTTATCACTCAAGTATGTTTTAGGTTTTCTTTAAGGTGTTGGCAGTTAAGTGTTTTGTCGGGCTATGTTTGGTTTGCCAGTATCCTACGAAATTGACTCCTATTTCAGGAAAAGAAGGGAGTGAGTCAGGAGAGCAGACAGTTATTTAGAGCAGACAGATCATCTCCACAGGGTTTGTATCCTGTTTGGAACAGCAGCTTGGTGACTTCTGTGGGCCTCCAAAATCTGACTGGCTGTGCTTGTATGTGCTGTGAGGTTTGTTTAACATTTCCTGAGCTATCCAGCTGATCTAACTTTACATCCTGGGCAAGAGAGAGCAGAGGTAGAAGTGCTTTGTGATGCAGCTTCTTGTATGTATCGCTGCTCAGTGTCTCTGTGACCTTTTCAAATATTAACTCTTTACCTAAGTGTCTCTTCTTCCTGTGTAAGAAAAGTTAAGCTTCAAACCCGATTGTTTTGAGCTCAGGATTTACTGCGTGAGATTTGGAACAAAGTTTTGGAATGAGTCTGCTTTCCATTTCTTTGGTTTTTTGTTTTTGTGCTTGTTTTTTCTGTTTTTAGTGTGTGTGTGATTAGAGACCAGCAGTACAGTGCCTAAAGAGAGCTTATTTCCTTCTTCTAGGTATTGGATCTATATCTTGTTGTAAAATGTTGCTCTGACCATCTGTTTGTGACTGACTTTGGTTGAGGGGGTGGAGGTAACAGCCTACGTGACTTCAGACAGCTAAACTGGCTGTCCAAGGTCAAAGGTGACTAGTTACAGAAGAGGTCAGTACTGAGTGACTGATGCCTTTTGAGGGAGAGCTGGTAAATAAGCCTAATTTTGGTTCTCTAAGCTGAATGTGGAAGAGTTTATTTATACTAGGAGGCTCTGGGTTGTGAGCTGTTCATCTGCCTAAACATGGGTTGGCGTTCTGTTGAAAGCAGCGATAAAACTTGAGCTTGTTGGAGAAGAGCCATTCTTAAAAAGGGTGTTTCTGCTGTTCTTGAGGCTGCTAAAGGAAATGAGGCTCTTTCAGAGAGCTTGATGGCTTTTCTTATGAACCTAGAATGTAAAAGATTTTTTGTCATCCTTTTGCACTTAAAGATGTATTATCTGTAAATAAGGCTATAGAATTACCTCTGTCTTTCTGTATGCTATGTGGAAGGAAGATCTCAGTTTTCAGACAAAAGCTGCTTGGCACATGCACATTGTTAAAAATTCAGAAACTATAAGTAATTTAAACCTGTTTGTAAAAAAAAATCTGCATCGTAAGTAGTTACCTTCTAGAAATTGAGTGTTTAATGCAAAAAATTTGCACCAGTGTGATGTGACAAAGTTACTGGAGGTCTTGCAAGAAGGAAAAGGATTAATTGTAATTGGCTTATTTGTAAACAGTCCCATTTCTGTTTTTCATTTTAGAGAAAAACAGTCAGTCATGTTTTTCTGATTATTTATATCCAAGCACAGCAATTGCTAAAAATGCAGTAGGAGAAATTCTTAGTATGTGTTTCTGCAGGATTAAATGCCTTGGTTTATTGAATGCTAAAATGCAGGAAAGAACTGAAAATGAACATTTTATTTTGCTGATATGAACATATGTAAGTACAAATTGTTTTCTAAAGCTTTTTTTTATTCTTTTGGAAGAAATTACATTTAATTGTAGATTCTTATGAACCTTTAAAATTTTTTATAGAGGTTTTGCACATGAGTAATTATAAAATCAGTATGTTGAGCATGAGACCTGAGTCATACTGCGTGCTTTTTCCTGTCCGTTATATTTTGTCTTTGTGTATCTTTAGGGAAAATGTTCAAGGATTTGTATGCAATGCACTTTAGTTGAGAGAATGAGTAACACTGAGATAAGAGTGCAAAGCACACAACCCACAATACTGATTTGTCTGTGATACTGAGTTTGCTTCACAGTCCTTATGTACCAAGTTACTAACTTTTACCAATAAAATATGTGAGTAGGGGGTAAAACACAGATGTCAGATGGGATGGAGCAAGTGGCAACTGGAGGGAGAGCTATGCTGTAAAGCTTTGAAGTGCTTTTTGCTGGAGCTGGGGATCTGGAGCTTGAAGCAATGACTTCTGGTACATCAGTGAAAACTGAAAGTGTTAAATTTTGGTGACTGGGCTCTCCTGCAGTTAGGAAGTGAAAAATTATTTTAATTACTGGCTGCTCTTGAAACTGTGCCTTCCTGCTACTAGCTGTCAGCTAGAAAACTGTAGGAAACAAACAATTTAGTGTTGTTAATTTTTGGCATTTGTTTTGAAATGTCTGAAGTCCCCCCTTAATAATTTTTGACTGTGACCTCAAAGTTGAGAAACAACTGCTCTGGTTGAAACAACTGAATAAAATATTTTACTTCATGGCCTCTGCTTATTTAAAATTTCAGATCAAATAATCAAACACAACAAATGGACAAAACACAACATAAAAGAAACTTCAGGTAACATTTGACTTCTTGCAAGAACTTACACTTGGAAGGTGCTGTAATTAACCAGATTTCAGGCTGTCTAGCAAGTTTCAATTACAAGTATGTGTCATCTTGTAATAACAGAGCATTGGCTTATTTGCATAAAATTTAAGCAATTTGGAGTCTCAGTCCTTAGTAGTATGTCTCACATCACTCACAGAGACAGAGATGTTGTGGCACCACAAAAAATAAAGTATGCTGAGTTACCTTGAATGATCTACCATTCCTATAGATGTGTGCATGTGAGAATTATTTTTCGTATGTATTTGTGGTACATAAGACTTGATGTGCCTAGAAGATGGTTAACAGTTGTTTGGCAGTAGTTCTGATACTGCTGAGTACGTGCATGCATTAACAGAATGGACATAACTTCCATTCTTCTAATTTCTTTAATGACAGATATAGTGCAAGTTTTGTAATTCTGTCCTTGTGCAGATACTGCTAGCAAAATAAGAGCAGAAGCTCTTTGGTTTTTTTTACAGTCCAGAAACGTGTGAGCTCAGTCTGCTTTTTAACATCAGATCAAGGGGAAAATTCCTGTAAATGTGGGTGCTGAGGGTTTTTCTACCCACCCTCTGTCCCTGTTTTTCTCATTCTTGAGGTCCTAGAGCAGTTCTCTGAGTCACATTAAATAAAATGTTTTCAATAGAATTGTTAACAATCGTTAACTTCTGTCTCATGTTTCTGAACCAAGTGGTGGAAAAAGCTTTTTGTTTATAGGTGGTTCAGTACCTGTTGTGTCTCAATGGATCTCAGGACACAAAGAAACAAAGATGCCATGCACTTCAAAATGGGTGAGATTAGATTCCAAGAGTCATATGTGTATGTATGGGTGTTAACACCTGTACTGTGTGTGCTGGTGAAGGCTCTGAAACACCTGTCTTGAAAGTTTAGGGTTGTGAGTGTGTGCCTCCGCAGGAAGAGGTGAATCCAGTTAGCTTGTATGAAGTACTGCACTGCTGTTCCCAAATCTGGCTTAAAACAAAGTAGCTTGGGTACCTCAGCCTTGTGTTGGGATATTTATTTAAACTTTTGGATTGCTTATTTATGTTTTCACCAAGTTCTGTATGTCTGCTCTGGGGCAACTTGATTACTGTCCTAGAGAGATATAGAAAGCTGCTGTTCTCTTTTGGTGTCCATTAGCTGAGTGTCAGAGCAGTGTTACTGGTTTTTTGGAAGAAGCAGCACATTTTACTTTGAAGTATTTTGATATATGCAGCAGAGGAGGGACTGAATGAGTGTGTTTCTGCTCCTCTCTACAGCTAATGCAGAAGAAGAAAAAGAAGAAAGTATTTATTGGCCATTGCTGATAGCAATTTCAGTATTGCAGCAAGCTAACTCCTTTTACTGTTGAAGTATTTGCAGCTTCTGAGCAGCTTTAAACTCCTACTTCAGAGTGCATCTTTGAAATTCATCAGAGCAGAAGCCTTAGGGTAGAAATGTGCTTCCTTCTCTTTCTGTCACATTCTATTCAAGCTTTGCTGAGAAATACTATTTATTTTTAGAAATCAGTTTTTCATTTAATGTTTGTATTCTTCAGAAGAACTGTCTGTATGCTGAAATAATTGAACATAAATATTCTAAAATTGGGCATATGCAGGTGTCAAAGGGGTATGGAGCGCAGGCACTATACAGCACAGCCCACACTCATTGTAAGAGGACAGAAGGAGGAAATTGTAGTCTGATCCATATTACAGTTTACCTTTTAAAGGTAACATTTTAGTTCAGTTAATTTTATAACTTCTTTGTTAAATTTAAAAATTCAAGCATTTGGGCTACAAAAATTTCCATTAAGGTTTGCTAGGAAATTAGTCCTGTCTCATAAATGTACTATTTGCTGAGGAGGTGGGGGTTTTTTTTTTTTTTTTTTTAAAACCGTTAAAAACTCTGCTGTGTTCAGTGCTGGGGTGGGTGGAGAAGGTGTAGCTAAGCAGATCAGGTGGTTTGCTGCCCTGAGGAGGGGTGGGTTCTGGTACCCCTTGTGTCCTGCTCCCCGTGGTCTGCATGCTCTAGTTCCTGTCTGAGAGTGCTGTGAAGCAGTGCACTGCTCTAGCAGCAGCGTGAATAGTTTTCTGCTGAGCCATTAAGTTGCTGTGCCATAGATGAGCATCGGTCAATAGCAGCAGTGGTGCAGGACTGTGTGCCAGAAGCAGTGACAGAGGAGAGTGGGGACTTGGATCATCTGGCAGTGAGCTCATACATTGCTCAGCTGTATCATATCCATTGGAGGGCTGAACTAATAATTACGTATTTCACATTTTTTCAGTCTTCCAATATACAATTTAATTTTATAATATAAATGCTTTTTTCTTTGCAATATGGCGTATGAAGTATCTAAAAATAATACTTCGTCGTTTGCTGCCGGTGGGGAAATGGAGTTTTTGACAAAATTGGTCTTGTGTATGCAGTAGCAAAAGCTCATGTGAATTTGAAAAAGGCTCAAAACAGCTAAAGCAGTTTTTGAAGTTGTGTTACCTAATTCCTGCTTGAAGTGGTTTTAGAGAGCTAAGTTTTACTCTTGTTGGTATGCATTTTTTTTCGAAGTCTTTAATTCTGGTAATGTTTTGAAAAAAGCCCATTTGGAATCCTTTTTGTCTTCTGATTTCAGTGTTTTAAGGCTTTTTTCAACATCAGTGGTATCAGTAGCTCAGACTCTTGAAGAAGGGATTCATGTTTTGTCTCCCAAGGATAGACACTTAGCATTTTTCTCTCCTTCAGTTGCAAGTAGCTGTTCAGGGGTCCCTGCTACCTTCTGTCATAGATCTTCTGGTGGTTTTTTGTTAGACAGCCTTTTGTTCTTTCAGTGGTTGTTGCTCTTTTGTTTTCCAAGTGTTTCAGAATTGAAGCTGATCTCACTTCCATCCTTTTTGTATATAGAAATCCGAAAAGTTCTGTGGAAAAGAGTTGCACTCAGAAGTGAGAGGCTGCAGGCAAATATTTCTTTTGCTCCAAGTTGTGTGCATCACTTTTGCAACTTTGTGCGATTTGAGAAAGTCTGCAATGATGAATTGTAATACTTGGTAAATATGTAAATGGCATAACCCTTTTATCTTGTGTTCAGAAGTAAAAACAGTTTATATTAAAATGTATTTAAAGCTGAGGAGAAAATTTCTGTTATATACCTGAAAAAGAATTTTTTTAATCATCTGGTTAAGAGCTTTTATCCCTTCTGATGGTTTCGTAGAGGTGGTGTGAAAACAAACAGAGGGAATGATACATGTTCTTCACTTAAAAAAATGTTTTAGTGTAATTCCTTCTAAAGTTTTAAGTGCTTCCACAGATGTGTACCAAGTTAAATAAAATGTACTTTTACAACAGGTTTTGAAGACAAACCTTTTTGGATATGTTCATATGTGAACTTCGCATATTTTGAGACTGATTTATGTGCCATCTATGTTGTTTCTGTCTTAAAGGCACCGCTGCTTTCGAGACCATGGCTGTGCTCTTTTGAGTGCTCTCACTGATGATTAGAATAAATCGACTATTTCAGTTGGAAGGGACCTACAATGATCATCCATTTCTGACCACTTCAGGGCTGACCAAGATTTAAACCTTGTTGTTAAGGGCATTGTCCAAATGCCTCTTAAGCACTGACTGCTTTGGGGCATTGACCACCTCTATAAGGAAGCCTGTTTTGTTGCTTAATAGTCCAATTATTTTGTTTGTTTGGTGTTTTTTAGATTTTTTTGCATGGCTGCATCCTTGAAATGCATTAAATGACGAATTAAAGAAACAGCCACCACATATTACAGGAGCAGTAGAATGAAACTGGTTGTTAGTAAAGCTTCTCAAAGATCGAATCAAAGGTAGGGAATGGGACAGATTGAAAGGGGAAATGAGATCATCTTCCTTCTTGTGCTGTAGGAATGGAAGTCAACAATTCTTGTTGTTTTGCACAGATAGAGATTCATACCCATCTTTTATATAAATACTTTACATTTCAGCTAGTAATGGTGGAATGTAATAGCTGCATGTTCAGCGAGAGCATACACGTGCTGATCTTCAGTTATCTTAAGATTTTCTTTGGTGATTACAAACATGCTCAAGTAGGAGAGATCAATTTGGTTCTTACCACAGCAAATAGCTTCTTGCTTTGAAGTTTGTTGCCATTCATATTACTCTGATTGCACCCCAGTGAATATAAATTTCCATCCTTTCCCTGCCATGCATGAAGTCCCAGATCTGAGTAACAAGTGAGTTAGTTGATGGGCAACTCCTGCTTCCCCCTGCATCACCTTGCTCCAGCATTTGGTGACGTAATTTCATAGTTTGTTTATTCAAACTAATCTAGTATCTGCAGAATACTTGACTTGTTTGTGATATCCATCAGTATAGCAACAAATTTTCATATTTAAAGTGAAACAATTTTAAGATGTTAAGTTAAAGCATTTTTAAGAGTTTGAAATACCTGTATACCCATGGATGCTTTCTGGTTATGTATTCCTCCAGTCAGGAGGAGGGGGAAGAATGTTCTGGGTCTGTATGTTGAGATTTGGATTGAGATTTCAAAGCCTGCAATATATAGCTTCCCACTGTCATAAACCATTTATTTGTTTTTATTTCCCCTGAATGGAGCCTGTGCCATAATGACACCACTACAATAGCCCAGAATGTGACCAGTAGGTGATTTTTGTCAGGTGATGACATTTCACTCAAGTACCTTGCCACCCTCAGTGAACTATTTTCAGGATTCCTTGAAGGTTGAGGTACTTAATTGTACATGTGTTGCTGCTCTTCCTGGTCTTTTCGTGCCCACTAGACTTGAAGACTCTTATGACAGAAGGAAGATATTAACAAAGAAGTGGTGAATATTTCATCTACCAGATGAAGCAGTCCTGTTGCAGAGGTTTGATGCTGAGTTTACATTAAATTTTACCTAAGAATGGACAGACTTCCATGAGGATACTCTGCCTTTTGGCAGTTGAACTTAGTTAGCTAAAAGTGAAATTGTGTTCAGAGAGTGTGCCATGTTAAATCTGATTTTGAGTGAAGGGAGTCTTTGTAGTTATTAACTGTGTGGATTAGGTTAAGAAATCCTACAGCCCATTTCCTTGTTTGGGCTAAGTAAGAAATGAGGTGACCTCAGGGCACTTCTCCTTCCCCTCTCTGTGGGAAAATAGAATCCAGGGAAATAACTAACTCTGCCACCACTTGAGGAATCCCAGAGGTATTTAGCTGCTGTCACAAACCTCAGGAGGCTCAGAGACAAGTGTCTTAATTGCTTGTTCTCCTTTCCAGTATCTGCATCTTCCATGTCCAACCTCTTAATCATCAGCAAGAATTTGTGATCCCATGCACCAACAGTTGTGGTTTTTTGTTGTTTTTTTTTTAAAGGGCTCTTGTGAGTTACTTGGGCTGAGGATGGCAAGCTGAAAATAATCTACTGCAGCATAGTAGTAGAGACTGACTAAACTTAGTTCTTGTGGATTTCAGATTACTTAGTCTTGCAATGACATACACAATTTTTAAACTTCTAAGCTTCTGTGTTTGAATGTGCTGGTCTTGAATTGCTAAGTGTGAATATAATTTGTGCTGAAACTTGCCCACTAACTTCATTTTACTATGTGCTAAATCATTTTGACTGCTTGATCTTTGGGTCGTGTAGTGCTGGAAGTTCTTTTGGCTACCACTTCTATTACTTGCAAAAAACCCTCCTCACTTGTTTAAAACAAGTGAGAACATTTACCTTGGGAATCACTTGAATATGTTATACCCAAATGAGTAATTTCTGCCTTCAGGACATTGCAGTTTGTTTTCACTTCAGCTTGCATATTATGTGAACTTGAAGCTAGTTTCTGTTTTGTGAGCATTTTCTTTATTGTGTCTTTTGTTTTAATTTTATTGAATTTTTTTTTTTTTTAATATGTGTGGGGTCAGTTTTTAGATGTTCCCACATGTACTTCTTCAACAGAGTTTATCTAGTTGTGAAAGAATGTCCATGTAAAGTCCATTGCACAAGCTAGGTTCTGGCGGTGACATCTTGTGGACAGCTTGCTGCTGCAGGTCCATATCCATGGGTGGCTGTAAACGCCTTGTCTGGCAGTGTGGGACACCTGTCCTGTGATGTCCCTGGGCTTCCTGGACAGTCACTGCTAATGACCAGGACTGTGACTCCTCAGGAAAGCAGCCTTGAGAAGCTTGGGTTATTGTCATGTCCTTCCCTTGTTGTCTCAGCTTATTTGTCAGTCATAATGTCACCATGGCAGGTGTCTCTTGCTCTCGTCACTTTTGGTAAAATACACATCGTGGCCCTTGGTTTTGGTCTCTGGTCTTTGTGTGCTGTGGTGAGGGTTTTGGTGACGTCAAGTCCCAGTCTTTAAATACATATTTTGTATACAAACATCCTTAAGAGATCTTTTTTTTAACTCTCGACAGGTGGGAAGGAGAAACCAAAAACCAATGCGGAAGAGCTACAGATTAAAAAAGTTAAGAAGAAAAAGAAAAAGAAACATAAAGAGAACGAGAAGAGGAAGCGTCCGAAAATGTACAGCAAATCCATTCAGACCATCTGCTCAGGATTGGTTTCTGATATTGAGGATCAGGAAACCAAAGGCATCATAGATGATCATCTTAAGGATTTCAGTGGGAAAAATATGGATCCCAAGAAGGACTGTGAGTCCAAGATACCAGAGAACAGTGAGTTTCCATTTGTCTCGTTAAAGGAGCCACGGGTTCAAAATAAACTCAAAAGGTTGGACACATTGGAGTTCAAACAGCTGATTCATATTGAGCACCAGCCTAACGGAGGTGCATCAGTTATCCATGCCTACAGTAATGAACTCTCCCACTTGTCTCCTGTGGAGATGGAGAGATTTGCAGAAGAGTTTGTGGGTCTGGTTTTTAGTGAAAATGAAAACTGTGCAGCTTACTATGTAATGGGTATTGTTCATGGGGCAGCTACTTATTTACCTGACTTTTTAGACTACTTTTCGTTTAATTTTCCCAATTCACCAGTGAAAATGGAGATTTTGGGAAAGAAAGATATAGAGACAACGACTATGTCAAATTTTCATGCTCAGGTAAGAGGTTATACATTTTACTTTCTAAAGTCGTATAATGGTTGCAAACAACTGTGGGTTTTTTTAGAGTAGTTGCTGTTAGCTGTGCTATGTGGATGATACAGAAGACTGGAAACAAGGGATTTCTTTAAGTAATAAGTCAGTTCCACAGTATTGAAGTTGAGAAGAGACATGAAATTGTTAACTGAGACATAAAATTGGAATTTTGGGGGGAGGGGAAGTGTTTGCATGCTTGTGTGTGTAGGTTTCTTTGGGTTTGTTTCTGTACCTGAAGTTTAACTGTGAATTTTGGAGGGTTAAAAGGGTTTAGCTGTGGCTTTCTGGGTGTCTGAACTGTAGTTTGTCAGTATGAACTGCGTCATAAAACTGAAATGCTTTAATACAATGTTATACATAAAACCTCTGTAGGGTACAGTTGAATTAGCTGCATTTCTAGTTTGGGTTCTCTAAATCCATTCTTAAAGGAGAGCTTGGGGGTTAGTGTGGCAACTGATTTGGTCCTTAGCCCTTTGCATTTCTCCTCACTTGGCTGGATTCTCTGGAAAGCTCTTAAGTTAAATGGCAGATGACTGGTAGCTTCTTAATATTATTTTAATTTTTTTGGAGAGAAATGACTGTATTCTCTCTTAACAACAGCTGCTGATTAAACATCACCTCTGCTGTTTATTAACTTGCTGCAGAAAATACATTTCTGTTGCACAGAAATTATTTATAGTACTGGTTTTCAGGAAAAAAAATCTGTCAGATTTTCACCTTGGTGATGAGGTTATCTCATGAAGCCCCTACAGTGAGTATGAAACAATTTGTGAAGAAACTCAGTCCTGTTTTTAATTACACGAACTTTATCTCAAAATTACCCTTTTAATTCCCTTTTTTGTGAATTTAGATGTTGTATGAATCAGCTTCAAACTATTTTAGTCTTCACTTTTGAGACAAAGAGTTCAAGTGTACAATGTTACACTGTCATCTTTTTGATGAAAAACATGCTTTTTTTTTTTTTGGCTGCATAAACGTTTGCATAGAACACTTGCATGTATTCACAAATTTCAGATGTGTGTTATCCACAAGGATATGCAGAACTAAAATGTTGCTGCAAGAGAACATTTGCAGTGCTGGCTGAGAAAGTGTCTACTGCTATGGAATATGAATTTTCTTTGAACTACAGTCACTGTTTTTCTTGAGTATGTAAACTGAATCATTAGTAATAAAAATCACAGAACATATTACGGGCAGCTCACCAGAGCTGCTGTGTCTTTGGCCATTTTATGTCAGAAAAGCTGGATCTGTCCTTGTAAGAATGTTCCTTAAATCCAGGTGGTTGTCTTGGGTAGCATTGACACAGGCATAGCTGTGTGCTAGTACATGCCCTAAAGAAATAGTTAAGAAAAGCCCAAATTTTATTGTTGTGAATTATAGTAGAATTATTCCACTAAAAGGATAGATTAAATTAGTATTGCAATGGTAAAATCAACATCTGTAGTTAAATCAGTCCTGTGTTCATTGGGATTGAAACCATAATTTCCCATTTTTGTTTAAGTAAAGGAGGAACAGAGAGAGGCTGTGGTAGATGAAAGAAGCCAGACTGTATTATTACAGCATTCAAGTGATCGGCTCCATGGTCTGTCTTCTAAGCTGTATTTTGCTTGGCTGGAGGCTTAGTTCTGGTATCTTCTTTTCCTTTGTGTTCTCTCATTTTTTCCTTAGTTTTCATGGCATTTTATCACTTCTCAGTTTAGTTGCTTGATGGAAAATGCTTGGTTTCTTGTATTTTTGCAAACTAAGTGTTATATGGTACATAAATAACACGTACAGGCAAACATCAGGTTTAAATTGTCTTCTGTGCAACATTCCTGTTTCCTGGAATATTTTAAGTCTGTATCTTGGTTGACTAGTTACTGATTCTATTTTTCCTTATAGCTTCCTTATTTTTGTCTTACTTTGACTGTTTATTATGTTTTTTTAATGTGGTCTGCTACAGTTGAAATGTTTTGTTAGCTTTTTATTCTCTTTTCTGACTTGTTATGTTTTGTGCAGATTGAAAACATTCTCCTGTCTCAGTGAGTTCTTTGTGAATCTTTTAAAGGGATTCCAATATCCTGTTGTAGTATATTTTGATGATGAAATTTTAAATGCGTTTAGTTTTCTGTTCCTACATTGCCCAAGCTTTGTGCTGTGGTGTTCCTTGTCCTGAGCAGCCTGAGCAATGTCTAGCAGTTGTTGTGTAGCCTCAGGTGAGGAAGGAGTTGTTTCCTGAGGTCTAAGTAGGAAGTTGGTTTTATCAAGTCGGCTTTGAGTATGTATCTTGGACTTTATCAGCTTTAAGAAACTTGGGTATTCCTTTGCTTATTTTAACTAAAACACTGAAATGAAGCTCGCTTTGGTACAAGATGTTCTTTGGTGGTTTCTCAGAGCTCATGTAGCACATGGAATCAGTCTGACAAATACAAGTATTTTAAAAGATCTAAAAAAGTATTTTAAAAAGGAGAAAGAAAGTTGAGCTAAGCTTGAAATGGAAAGTGTTGTAGAGTGTTCTATCAGTTTTTATTTTTCAAGTTGATCCTTTTGGTACTACTCAATCGTCAACTTCCTATTTTGTGACAGGTGTGGGTTTGGGTTTTTTTGGTTTTAAGTAATGCATATTTTTAAGTCATCAAGTTCTCTGACAAGAGGCAGATTTCACAGTAAATTCTGTTGCAGAGGTCAAAATTGGAGTCCCCCTAAGCTTACCTGGAAGGTCTGCATCTCTCAAGTAATTTACTTCATTTTCACAGTTGTAGAGTTGAAAACTAACTCCTTTCAGCTTCCTTCCCAATACACCTGTGTCGGACAGCAGTAATGTAATTTTATGTGTTAGGAGATTATAAGGGACAAAAGTTTGTGAGAATATTTACAGCAGGTGCAGGAGAAAGGAATTTGGAACTGGTTCTGTCTAATGAGAATTAGCTTTTAAATTTTGCAGGGAGAGGAATTGGGGAGTTTTTCATCACCTAGCTTGGGCCTATACCTAAGTACTCATTAAATTCTTTTGCATTAATGGAACAGCTCTTTGTGAACTGATTGTCAGGCTTAGTCAGACAGTTTCTGTAACTGGGTGAAATGAAATTAGTCTGGATATCCTTGTAGCCAGTAAGTCAGTCCTTCAGGTGGTGGAAAACTGTCTTTCCCTGGGCTGTGTCATTTGTGTAGATGGCAGCAGCTGCATCAGTTACCCAATAGCCGTGAATCTTGTCAGGTTCTTATGAGGATTTGAAAGAACGTAAATAATCAGCTTTTGCCACCTACTTGCAGCTTACATCACTTCGCTTAAGCTATTTAATGCTGTTGAGACAAATGTTAATATTTTGAACTCATTGCTTTTTCCTTGTGCTGGGCAAATGTAGATTGTTATTGCTGTGCTGAAACCCCAAAGCTCGCAGTTGATGTTTAACTGGAACAGTGCTTAATGCATTGATTTGACTGTTTTGTCCCAGAGGCAACTTCTTAGTACAGACGAAGTAAAATGCTGCACAGTATCCAACAATTCCTCTGCTGCAAGACAAGATGGATTGCTTTTAAGCCGTATCTGACAAGTCCTTGTCTGATGTGTTTGCTGGAGATCTCAAAGTGATTCCACTCTTTACGAAGAAATCAGTTGTAAAACATTTTTTCCTTGTTTGTCCTCTTATCCTGTTATTCTGATCTTTAGTGGAGAAGGCAAACAATTTTTCCTTTTCTTTCAGTTTTCTCTGTAGTTGAAGATTGCTTAGCAGCTCCTTTTTCCCCCTTTCCCTAGATTAAGTAATTTGAGTTATTTCAGTCTACAATTACATGTTATACCCTTATTAGTCCTACTGTTCTCCCCTTATGCTCACTTCAGTCCTCCGTATTTTTTCTTAAAATATAATACTAAAAATCGACAATGTCTGCCTGGCGTATTGATGTCAAGGACTATGAGAAGATTTCTGCTTAGTGTCTTGCAAATGATTGCACTTAGTTACCTATTTCTTCCTTTTTCTGAGCAGTTTGTGATCTGCTGTAGCAGCAGCTCCTGCTAAATGAGTCACACCCCTTTTCATGTTTATGCAGTTCATTAAATATATATGAGTGCAGTTCTTGCTTTTGTTTAATTGAATTATATCCTTTGCATTCAGACCCTGTCTCCAGTTTCAAGATCTCATTCATTTTGATCCTCTCCTGTAATAGATGTGCAGTGTTGTGATACCTTTGGGTTTCATTAGGATACACTGTGTTCAAAGGAAGGATCCTTGCTGCCTGCCTCAAAATAGGTACTTTGATATTGATAGTTACATGAGCAGACAAAACTGCCTGCAGTTTGCTCTTACTGGACCATGTTTCTGTAGCAGTTTATAGAATATAATGCAAATGTCACTGGTCCTGAAACAGCCAATCTAGTCATAGAAACAAAGGTTAGTTTGGCTTGATTGTTTTTTGTTTTTTTCACAGACCATGTTTGTTAGTTCTTCTATCAATTACTTAAAAAATAAGATAGTTTGTATCCAGCTAAGTGTTTTTATTCTGGAAATTATAATTAGACTAAATAGTCTCTAGCTCCTCTATGTCTTCTCTTGACCGCTATTTCTTTAAGATGGTGTGTTGTTGTCTTCCAGATTTGAAGAAATCATTTTATGTTTTTTAGTTAGAATCATGGAATGGTTTGTGTTGGAAGGGACCCTAAAGACCATCCAGTTCCAACCCCCTGCCATGGGCAGGGACAGGACACCTTCCACTAGACCTGGTTGCTCAGAGCTCCATCCAGCCTGGCCTTGAGCAACTTCCAGGGATGGGCTATCCACAGCTTTTCTGGGCAACCTCTTCCAGTCCCTCACCACCCTTAGAGCAAGGAATTTCTTTGTAATATCTGAACCTGCCCTCTTTCAGTTTGAAGCCATTCTCCCTTGTCCTGTCACTACATGCCCTTGTACATTGTCCCTCTCCAGCTCTCTTGTCATCCACTTTTAGGTACTTGAAGGTTGCTCTAAGGTCTCCCTGGAGCCTCTTCCCCAGGCTGAACAACTCTAGTCTGTCTGTGAAGAGTCTCTACATAGGAGAGGTGCTTCAGCCCGCTCATCATCTTCATGGCCTTCCTCTGGACTTGCTCCAGCAGGTCCATGTCCTTCCTGTGCTGGGACCCCAGAGGTGGATGCAGAACTGCAGGTGGGGTCAGAGCAGAGCAGAGGGGCAGAATCCCCTCCCTCCCTGCCTGCCCTGCTGCCCACGCTGCTGGGGATGCAGCCCAGGACACGTTTGGCTTTCTGGGCTGCAGGTGCCCATTGCTGGGTCATGTCCAGCCTCTCACCCAGCAGCATGTCCCAGGCTTTATCCCCAGGGCTGCTCTCAGTTGATTCTCAGTGCTGTGTTTGTGCTTGGGATTGCCCCAACCCATGTGCAGGACCTTGCACTTGGCCTTGTTGAACTTCATGAGGTTCACAAGGCTCATCTTTCAAGCATCTGGATGGCGTCCCTTCCTTCCATTGTGTCAACTGTGCCACACAGCTTGGAGATCTCACTGATTTATTTAAGCTTTGTCTTGTTTTACCTTATTGCCTTTGTGCTATAGGTATGAGAAGATGCACATCATTCAGCCTGTTCCCTTTAGGAAAAGTCACTCTAACTGCTCAGTGTGCAATTAGACAAGTAGTCAGAGCCAATCTGGCACCTGCTGCTGCTAAAATAAAATGTCCTCATTCCTTCTTTCCTCCCAGTTGCATGTTCTTGTGCCAAGCTGTGGTGCTTCTTCAATGGGTGAGTTTGGTTTATTTCATTAATGCAGCAGAACTGCTTAACTTCTCCTGAGGGATTGGTTTTATTACCGAGTTGGCAAATTACATTGTTCAAATATGTCCAAGGTAGCTCCAGGATGACAGTCAGCCCCGTTCCATAGTAACAGGCAGTTGCATCTTCAGAGCAATAATTTTTGTTGGTTTTGTTCCCAGTCTGAAATAACTTCATGTTGCTATGTTAACTGTGATGGACACTAAATTTTCAAATATTATAATGCAAAAGTATTTTAGAGGAAGAAATGTGATAGTAATGATAGTTCATGTTTGTGGTGGGACTTTTTATGTGAGAGGTCCTTACTACTTTTGATTCTGCACACAGAGCTTGTCATTCCCCTTCTCTTTTATCCTCTTTTAATATTGTCTTCTCTTTGCTGTCCTCCTTGTTTAGCTCTTGAACGTTTATTTTGCAGAGAGGTTTTTGCTGTTTAGTCCTTTTCTAATTTGTGAAATCCTTCTTAAAATCATTAGTTCCTTTAGGAGTTGAGGGGAATTGCTGAAAATACTTTTTTAAAGAAAATCTCAAATAATTGGTTGGTGCTTCATTTCCTTATCATTAAAGGTTTGTGCGGTGTCTGTTTCCATATATTGTGTTACTGTCCTATGTTCTAGAAAGAATCCTTTTATATTGGAACTATGTCTTTTCAGTTGTGTTTCAATAATTTTCAGTATAATTTTGTTTTCAATAGAATTTGCTTCTTGCTTTTGAGGTGATCACGTGTTGGGTTAGTTATTAAAAAGGTATAACATTTTTTAGCAACTGTTTGCTGCTACAAGTCCTCTAAAATAAAGCCTATTTTTTTTTTTACTTCTGGATGATGAAAAACTAAATTTTATCTCTGTTAAAGCATATATTGCCCCATTCTCCTTTTTTAATCTAAAAAACATTGATTCTTAAAAAAATCTTTAAAAAGAAACTTTATCTAAAAAATACCAATTTTTTAAAACGAATCTCTAAGACTTCATGTGAAGACTTTTTGATAGATGATGGCAACCTATTGTCTTGAAGCAAAAGAAGTTTTCACTTACTGAATACCATTGAACAAAGAATGAGTTCACAGGTAATGACATTAGAAATCTGCAACGTGCTCATTTGTTTTCTGCTTAGGAAACAGTTATCTAACAGAATAAAAGCAAAGTCATTTTGCTTTTAAAAACCTCTGTCCATCCGTGGTATTGTTTGAGGATTTAACCTGCAAGATGAAACATGTCAGATGATAAATGAAGTAAAAGGATGCTGGTGGAACTAACAATGCAGTAAAAATCTTGGAATTACACTTCTGGAAACTTCCAATTGGGAAATACTATTTGTTGAAATTAGGTTTTTAATGATAATTGGGTAATGCCAAAACTGTCAAGGCATCTCATTCTGATACCAAAACCCTGACCTAAAAAAGGAAAAGAAGCTGAAGGAAGTATTATGAAGTACATGTGGTTTAATAGCAAAAAGCAGCCAAACAGATTAACGAGTATTTGTAAAATTAGAGCAATTTTGATGAATATTTTTTCAGTGCTGGTTCCCATTTGAAATTGAAAATACAAGGAACCATTTAAGGATTTGAAAAAAGTTGGCAAGGAACAGAAAACCGTTTAGGCACTTCATCAAAATGTACTGAATTAGCTGGAATGGTACAGGGCCTCTTCATGTCTGTAGCATTTGAGATAACACCGACTGTGAAATTAGATGTTTTCCATTCTGAGATACCGGGGTGTAAGTGCGTTGGCTGTGCACTTGGGTAGCAAAATGGAAACCTGCTATTCCCTCAATGTCCTTGCATATTCTTAGGTGATGCAATGTTTTTGGGTTTTTTTGTTGGTCTTTGGTGGGACCTTATGGGTTTCCTGAAATTATTTTGGGTTCAGTTGGTGGGTAATTTTTTATTTGTTTGTTGTTGCTTTCTTTCTTTCTTTCTTTTTTTTTTTTTTTTTGTCTTTTTGTCTGAGGGCTGTTTTTCCAGACCTTCTTGGTTTTAAAGGTGAAAAATTGAAATAAATGTAAACCTTTAAAATTCTGTCAGGAAAATTATAAAATTTCAACTGAAAAAAACCAAACGCCTTCACCCAAACTCCACAACAACCCACGCCCTACTATATTAAAAATAGGAATTCAGTTATTACTTGCCCTTTTTTAAATTCCTCTCTTGAAGTGCATGGTTTCTCTGGAGTGTTCCTTCCACTTTGTGACTTATTCAGACACAAAATGGAAACATCTTAAACATATAGTGTCTAAAATGTTTCCATTTGTAGGATGATAATGCTCAAATATATCTTTGGTTTTATATACATATATGTATGTATGTATTTTCACATTTAGTCTTCAGATTCTTGTTAGACACCAAGGCATTTCTGTCAAAATATTTGCTGTTGCATTAAAAAATCAGTTGAGGCTATGCGAGTCACAGAAGCAGATAATTCTCAATTTTTGCTAGTTGCGGTGGTTTTACTGTCATAGTTTTCTATTACTGTGATGCAAGAGAATGACACAGTCTCCTTTTGTGTGTTTTTATGTGACATACTTCAAATGTAAGCTACAGGAGAAGAAAGAAGTTAGGATATCATATTTATCTCTTTTGCCTGTCCATGGTATTATACTGCATGTACTTGGTGGTTTGTTTATGTGTATTTATTCCTGACCATGTGCTAGAAGAGCAGCATGTCCTTGATTCTTCCATTTATTGTGGATTTAAATTATTCAGTTATTTATTTGAGCAAATCTGTAAAATGCTAAAAATTTAGTCACACTGTAAGCTTTGAAATTGCATCCAGGAAGATTATTTTATAGAACATGTATGATACTTCATTAGAGGTCAGTGCATAATTTAATTTAGAATTTGATGAATAAGTACTGGTTTTAGTATATCAGTATTGTTTTTGTGAGTTGAGAAATACATAGAGGAATCTATTTCTCTTCCTGTGCACAAACCAGCCAAAGGATACTGATAGTAATAGGAAGGGAAAGTGTTGCTATCTAATATGCCATAGGTTATATTTATTTGGTTGCTGTCTTTATGAGGATTAATTTTGTTTGTCATCAGTCAAACATCAATGGGAGGTTTTGCTGTTTTCACTCTATTAGTTAGTAGAAGTGTAAGTTGGGACTGAGGGAAAATTGGCTAGTTCTGCCTGCTAAGAATGACTTTACCTTTTTATCCGTGCTTGTCTAAGTCTTTAATCTAATCTAAGATAGTGTAGTTTAAGCATCGGCCTCTGCTCTAAGAGTAGAGCTTAGCATGCTACAACGCAGTTCATGGAAGAGGTGAGATGGGAGTTGCTTTTCACTGCCCACGACTGGTTCGTCTTTCAGATTTTGTCTTGTTCTGTCTGGGCAGGCATTAGTATTTATGGTCTGTGTCTTTATATAATTTTTATTATTTTCTAAAATAACAACATTTTTTAGGTAATTCCTGGATTAAATTCAGATCAGTTCCCTAGGCTTGCTCTCTGTCCATCTTCAGAGGTTAGTGCTATCAGGAAAGAAGGGAAAAGACAGAGCAAATCTTCCTTTTTGATCACCAGCATGGATTTATTACTGTTTATGTTGGATCTGGATGGGTTCATTTTCTTTGTGGACCATGTTTTGGGTTTGTGACTGAAACTGTTGGTAACACGCTGGTGTTTTGGCTGTTGATGAGCATCACTGGCACACAGTCAAGTCTTCCAGGACCCCTCTGATGAGTGGGCTGGGGTGGGCAAGAACCTGGGAGGGGACATGGTTGGGACAGCTGGTCCAAATTGACTGCAGGAGTATTTTGTGCTGTATAACATCACGCTCAGCAAAAAGTCCTGAGGGGACTGATGCGTTGGCTGGAAGGTACCTATTGCTTGGGGACTGCTGGGCACCAGTCTGCTTGTAGGAGTTGGTGAGTGGTGGAAAAAAACCACTGGGTGGCTTTTCTTCAGTTTCCTCTTCACTGAATAAACTGTGTTTATCTGGACCTGTACATTTCCTTGCTTTTCCTGTTCTCTCCCATGTCTCACCATTGTGGGAGGTGAGTGAGCAGGGGGCGCACCCTACTGCCTGGGGTTAAGCCACCACAGCGTTCTTAATCACTCAAAACATTTCGTTCTCTATTTGCAATGATGTGACTCCGAATATGGTGCCAGAAGAAACCACGCATCATTCGTAACATTGACATTATTTTAGCATTTGTATTGGTATTTCCTCCCTTAAGCTGGACCTTGAGAAGCAATTGTACTGCCTGGTGATCAAGGGGAGGGTGTTTGACCAGGAGAGTTGGAGGTGAAAGGGTTTGGATGAACGATGCTTGAAAACATTGTGTTCATTTTTCAGTTTTAACTTTTCAGTGGCATGGTCTTTTTTTGGGAACATACAAATAATTTCCTTATTGATCCACCTTAATGCAGGCATTATGCTGCAGTTAAATACTTTGCTGACTTTATGCTTCGTTACCAGTACCTAGTGGTAGATAAGCCAAATGAGTGGGTTGTTCCAGCTGGAAGCTTCACAGCTTTTCCAAGCTTTAAGTTAGTATTTTTAGGAGAATTTTTAGTGTTTTCACTTGGAGTAGTTTCACAACCAGTTTATCATATGCTATATGAATCATAAAATTATTTAGGATTAAAAAGACCTTTAGGACCTTTCTAAGAGTCCAACTGTTAACCTGGTCTTGCCCAATCCATCTCTAAACCATGTCCTTAAATGCCACATCTATGCATCTTTTAAATGCCTCCAGGGATGGTGACTCGACCATTTCCCTGGCCAGCTTTTTCCAATGCTTGAGAACCTTTTTGGTGAAGAAATTTTTCTGTAATCTAAACCTCCCCTGGCACAACTTGAGGCCATTTTCCCTTTTCTATCACTTGTTACTTTAGAAGAGTGGTAGTAGGTAGCAGAAGGAAGAATGGAAAAAGGCAGAAAAATGGTTCTCTTTAATCAGGGATGTAGATGAAAACAGCATCTTAATATTCTGAGCTGGAGTGGTGGATTACTAAGCTACTTATGTCAGTGGAAGAAACATCCTTTTGCATGTTAGACTTTTTAATAAACTGCCACAGATTTGTGGGTGTCTGTAGCTTAAGAAAGTGGTTTTAGGGTTCTTCCTTAGTGCTTTAGTTGTACAAGCTCCCGATGCTTTGTGCCAGTGTAGATATAGCTGATGACTGAGCTGATGCAGATTCAGCAGAAATGAATGTTTTGTGATATTTTATCACAAAATCACCAGCTGTCTCTGCAAAAAAACCCGTGCAGGAATGTATGACTAAGGATTTGAGGAATAGGGGAATATTACTGTCTAGCAGGACTGTTCTCTTCAGTGTGTCTGTGATGGTTTGCTATAGCATTAGCTAAGACATTTTGTAAAATCCTACTGTTAGCCAGTCCTCCATTTGCTGGGTGAGGGAGATGACTGGGATGATCTGAACAGTGTTTGGTTCTGCATTTCTGGAAGGATCTGGTTACATCAGTTGAGTTTCTCAAAAGGGCATAGTGTTGTTCCACATTCCATATTTTAGTCTTACTTTCAGAAACTGCTGCTAATTCTCCTCTGCACTGCCATAGCTGCTAGGAATGGTCATGGTCTTTTTGGGTGAGGACCACAGCGAAGCAGTATTTCATTAACTGTTTTCCTTGCACTTTTTTTCTTTTCTTGCTTTGGATGCAGAATGTCTAGAGGTGCAGTGCAGGAGCATTAGTTGATGTGTGCAGTAATCCATCTGCTCTTTCCTCTGTTCTGATCTCTTCGTATTTATGTCATCATGCCACTGAGTCTTTCAGCCTGTTGAATGGGAAATCAGAAGCTAAAGTGGACGTGATCCTTATCAGTCTCATGCCTGTGTATTTTGGTCATCTAACACAACATATCAGATTGTTGAAAAAAATCTTAAAACAACATGTGTTTCTGTTCAAATTTCACAGTAAAAGATTTCTCATGAGAGGTGAATATTACAGCCCTTAAAGTTTGAAGGGAGCACAAGACATGCTAACACAGTGCAGCAAAAGTGGAAGAGTGACTATCATTGTCTCTCTTTTTGTATAAATTCTTTGTGAGCCTTGTGTTCACTGTTGTAATTTGCTCCAGTTAATGTGCTCACACAGGGGCCATATTGGAGAGGTTGATTAGCAGAGGAAATGCTTAGAGTTAAATTGCTTGTAACAGAGTTCTGCCTGTTGCAGAAAAAAGGTAGAAATTCAGCTAGACTTGAGTAATCCAGGTAAGAGTCCTTACTGACTAATTACTGATCAGAACATGTGTTGATGTCTTTTTACAGTTGCTGGTTTGGAGTGTTATCTTCTTGAAAGGCAATAATTACTCCAGTTTACCTTCAGGTTTTGAAATAAAATAGAAATTGTGATGGATGTTTAATAAGATCTTCTGTCTTTGAGTTCACAGTAATTGACTTCATAATAATCTTGTACACTGAAGACTGAAGGACTAATGTTAGAAAGCATAAGCATAGAGATGAAAGGTGTTTGTGGAATGTAGATTTTGCACAGTAGAGGATTTGGTATAACTTTTGTTGTCACATTCTACTTGTAGGTAAAAAGAACATACTCTCATGGTACGTATAGAGCTGGCCCAATGAGACAGATCAGCCTGGTTGGAGCAGTTGATGAGGAAGTGGGGGATTACTTCCCTGAATTCCTTGATATGTTGGAAGAATCACCCTTCTTAAAAGTAAGGACAGAAGGGAATGGGCTGGGAGAAGGGGGACTACGTGCTGTGTAGTTCTGTGATAATAAAGTGAGAGTATGTGATACTTGCTTTAGATAATTGAGTGTTCTAATGAATATTTTCATCGTGAGAGATAAAGGCTGCTTTTAGCAAGTTTTTTAAAGTAACTCACTTCAAAATTGTGGCTTGTATTTCCCATTAGTGTACACTGCCATGGGGAACACTTTCTAGTTTAAAATTAGAGAGTCGTAAAGACAGTGATGATGGTCCCATTATGTGGGTACGTCCAGGAGAACAGATGATCCCTGTGGCTGACATGCCAAAGTCACCTTTCAAAAGGAAGAGGTAAGTTGAATTATTTTACTGGATAAATGTCTGGTTAGTATTTTTTTTTTGCAAATTCATTTTATCCCACACCTTTTACTGTTTGATATTATATGTTAATATAAACTTCCATAAATCTTCATCTCCAAATACTTTTTTGTTATTTTCTTATGTAAGGATCTGGAATTTTTTTTTCTTATTGTTTTTGCCATCTGGCCAAGTAAGGTGCTAGTCCTTTTTGGAGGTTTAGTAGAAATTTAAGGTGAAAACTTCAGGCAAATGTTTACATGCATGTAATTACCGATACATGCCATGAGTGTGGAACTGATATGCCTGTTGTTACGTATGAGTGGATGTGTGATGACCTCCAGGGACAAGGGCTTCTCTCTCACCCGGAAGGTAATAACTCCCAACATTAAATGAAATCTTTTAAGCTTTGCTGTGGTATTGGGTATAAGAACCAGCTGAAGAGAAGGGACAGCCTCGGCAGAGCTTTTGAATATTGTGTGTCATGAGGAATTGTCATGGGAGTTCTTTTCAAAATTTGAACACAAAAAGGGAGTGTACAAGAAGTGGAAGCAGGGTCATGTGCCTCAGAAGGAGTATAGAGACACTGTCCAGCCATGAAGGGGATGCAGTTACAGTTAAAGACCATCTGGAGTTGAATTTGGCAAGGGATGTGAAGGACAGTAGAAGAAAGACTGGGAAAATGTAAGGCATTTGCTGAGTGGGGCGAAGGGCCTGGGGACAAAGGACACAGAAAAGGCTGAGAGTGCTTTCTTTGCCCTCGTCTTTTCTGGTGAGATTTACTTTCAGGAATGCCCTGGAGACAGTAGGAATGTCTGGAGCAAGGGCTGCTTGCCTTCAGTGGAGGAAAATCAGGTTAAGAAACTTAGTAGACATGCAGATTAGGCAGACATAAGCCCATGGGACCTGCTGGGATGGGTCATATCCCACAAGTGCCGTGGGAACTGGGCAGGATCATTGCAAGGCCACTGCCTTTGAAAGGTCATGGCAATTGGCAAAGGTTCCTGAGGACTGGAGGAAAGCAAATGTCCCTCCAGTCATTTAGAAGGGAGAGAAGAATCTGGGGTGCTGCAGGCCAGTCAATCTCACATTCATCCTGGGAAAGATGCCATTTCAAGCATGAGGGATGAAGTGATAGTTGGGAGTAACTAATATTGATTAACAAAGGAGAAATTATGCTTTATCTACCTGAGGTACAGCAAGATGATTAGCTCACAGGATGAGATGAGTGCCGGGGTGTTGTTTGTTTCAAATTTATCAGGGCTTTCCACACTGGACACCAGTCTCCCATAACATCCTAACAGGTTAACCAAGGACAGACTAGACTGATAGGTGAGTCAGGTGGACCAAGAAGTGGCTTAACTGCTGTGCTCTAAGGGTTGTGAGCCTCAGCACCGAGTCCAGCTGGAAACAGTCACTACTGGAGTCATCCAGACCTTGATATCTTGTGCGGATATTGTTCAGCATCTCCATTAATAGCATCATGGGGCAGAGCACATCCTCAGCAAGCTGCAGCTGATCCAAAACTGGGAGGAGGAATTGACATGCCAGGACCTTGAGAGGCTGCAGAAATGGGCCAGCTTGGGGGACTCGTGAAGTTAACAGAGGGGTGGGCACAACCCTGCACCTGGGAGGAATAGCCCTGTGAAGCAGCACAGGCTGGGGAGCAGCTGTCTGCACAGCAGCCCAGCAGAGCAGGACTTGGGCGGCTGGAGGGGGGCACATTGACCTGGCCATGTACCATTGGTGTGCCTTTGTGGCAAAGCAGACCTGCAGCCTCCTGGACAGGATTATGAAAAGCACTGTCAGCAGATGGAGGGACAGGGTTCTTGCCCTCTGCTCATCACTGGTGACACATACCTGCAGTACCATGCCCTGTTCTGGGCTCAGCAGGCTAAGACACACATTGCCCTGCTGGACCTTGGAGAACATTGACTCTTGAGAAAAGAATGCTTAGTGGGATCAGATCAATGTGTTTAAGCACTTCGCGGAAGGTTGTAGAAAGGACTTATTTCAGTAGTGCCCAGTGACATGGACACAAACTGAATTACAAGAAAATCCATTTAAAATAAGGAAAAAAAAGTTTACTTTTTTGCATAGAAGAGCACTAGGGCAGTTTGCCCAGAGAGCTGGTGGGATCTGAATCTTGCTCAAGACTTGACACAGTTAAGCAATTTACCCTGCTGAGTGGGGGAAGTTGGACTACACAGTCTCCAGATATCACAGCCTTTGCTATGCTATGATTATAAACAGCTCTTTGAAAAATGTGGCATGAAATGTTGGCTCCAGGTGGCCAAAAAAGATGGTCTTGTGGCTCTGTTCCCACTCCGCAGTGTTCCCTTCACTTTTGTTAAACCCTGAAGAAATAATCCTTTGCTGTTTCTCATTCCTGGTTAGACAACACGGAACTAAATACACACACATTTCCCAGCAGTTTGGTAGAAACATGAGAGATGAAGAAAGACCTCAGAAACAATTGAAATCTACATCTAGTAGTCAGGAAGCAACAAAGGCTGGCAGTTTCCTGACCATGACCTTCCCTCAGGGAAGCAGGTAGGGCAGACCTGGGGCTTGGGCACCAGATTCAGCCCAGACCGTGGTGTGTCAAGCAAGTGTGTGGTGATGGGGCAGGTGTGAGGTCAAGCCAGGAAGTCAGTCTGCTAGTGAGGGTCAGGTCCAGAGACTGCCACAAAGGTGCAGCATGACAAAAGTGTTCCAAGGACAAGCTGAGAAGCAAGTCCATGGCACAGCACACCTCTGGATGGGATGGAGAGCTGTACTCCTGCAGCACAGTGCAGACCAGGACCAAGGATCCAGGCCTGAGCTTAAATAGAGCTCTGGGGCTCCTGGTCCCTTTTTGTTGTGTGGAGACTGAGCAAGGCTGCAGAGTCAGTCACTAGGACCTTTCTGTGCACTTTGTGGCCTGACACTGCTGTTGTTAGTGCTGGTTGGGTTTTTTGTCTTTATTTTTATTCTTTTTCATTGGACAAGTATTCTGATTTTTTGCATAGCTCATTACATTTTTATTTGACCTAAATGTTACTGTTTTCCTTGTTTGACTCTTTTGTTCTCATTGAAGGGAGAAAACCAGTCCTATTGGCTGTGATGGAAATTAGATAATTCAGAGAAATTTCTATATTGCTGTTACTGTTTTTCTTATGCAGAACTACCAATGAAATAAAAAACTTGCAGTACCTACCTCGAACCAGTGAACCCCGTGAAATGCTATTTGAAGACAGGACACGAGCCCATGCGGATCACATAGGACAAGGTTTTGAACGACAGACCACAGCTGCCGTGGGAGTGTTGAAGGCTGTGCACTGTGGGGAGTGGTAGGTGTTGATAGGCTTCACCTTGGTGTCTGAAAAATGTTTGCCTGAATTGCCATTTATAATAGGGAGGGAGTGCAGAATAGGTTAATCTAGGATTAAAGATTTAATGAAGACTTCATAGGTCCTGGCTGAGCATTAGGTGTTTGTCTGCCCTCTGCTAGATTGTGTATGGTTTTGCTGTGTGGTTGAAAGCAGAAAGGTACCTTGCAGTGACAGTTCAATTGCTATAATTTAGTTGCTGTAACCGAGTTCATGTTAGATGTAAAAACACTTCACACTTTGTTTTGCTTTAAGTGGTGCATAGAGACTGAGCTGAGCTGCCACTGAGAAGTGCACATGGAGACCTTCTGGCAGTTCTTTGTGTTGTCTGGAGATGAGCAGAATTCTTATGCTTCTGCTTCCCAAGTCATGGCTGTTATAACCCTGATTTATTTATGGTAGCTCACCTAGGAAGAATCCTGTTGGAAGTTGTGTGGTAGCTTTTGGTGCCTGTTTTTAGGATTCCTGTATGAGAGTCAGGAAATGAAATGCACCTCATTTGCAGCTTGTTTACATGTTAACCAAATAAAAAGCCCATAATCACGTGGGCTTCCTGGCCCAGATCAAAGAGGCATTTTTCACGATCTTCAGACCTTGCAGAATGATGTTAGTTTTGGAGGTTACCCTTACATATGTTAACATTATAAATACCTTTTCCTCTTTATGTCTGTCTAGAAATTAGAGGAGTGAATTTCCTTTGGATGAAATGATGTGAATTTTTGTTACAGTGCACGAGTTCATTGACATAGAAAATAGAATAATTGTCATTGGGGAAGAACTGGATTGTTCAGATGATAATGTGTTTGTCTCTTGGTCTCTGAGGTTTTCAGTTTCCTTCCTCTTCAGGTCGATGAGAGTGGGAGCCTTCAGCTTCCTGCTTGCTCTGACTGATGCTGGGGTGAATAAGACTGAGCAGTGGTAGCAGGCCAAGAGCTGAGATACCTTTGTCCATCTGAGTATTTTAAATTACACTTTGCACATTTGAGAGAGGGACTTGCAAAGGAATTAAAGAAACCAAACAAAACCCCACTCCCTGAACTTGGATGTCTGTGGAGATTAAGAATTTAAATTACTATCAATTTAAGTGTCTCGGAACTTCCCATTCTCATCTTACAGCTTTATAGCATACTTGAAAGTACTTCAGTATGGGGAATAAAAAAGATATAGCAGCATTGCACTTCAGTGTAAGGACTGAAAATGTATCTTTTAATTCAGAATAAAAAATTTGTGGCTGATGTATGGAGAGGAGTAAAATATACAACACAATCAATACAGCACAATAAAAGTTATGTATTTCAGGCTTGATTTGGCCTAAATGATAATTCCTATTTTCCCTTTCCACTTTTCTGTAATTTTGGAAAGCCACAATAATGTACTTATATAATGAGAACTAATCAGGGCTTATGATAATGAAGCATCATTGATTAATGTAGCACATTAAAATAATTTCAGGTATTAGTTTTGCCATAATTTGCAAGCTGTGGGTAGATTTATTTTAAAGGAAACAACATGAATGGAAGTTTTGAAATACCTAGTTTTGATTTTTGTTCAGTTTTGTTTCTTTTTTTAATCTCTTTGAGTAGTTGAACGTACCTGAAAAGCTGGAGATATTCTGGGGTGATTAAGGCACTATGGCAGTAAAAATGCACATGTTCTAGTGATGAGATAATGTATATAAAAATAACACTTTCTGTGAGGAGAAAATAAAGCAATTCCTGGACTGCTTGAACTAAATGCATAAAAATGGATTGAGTGTGCAAAAAAAGCTTTATAAGTTGCTGTAGATTTAAAGAAAGTGGGATTTATTTCCTAGCTGATAAGGATAAATGTTAATGTTAGGTGGGATAAATGGTGTCTTTCAAAACAGACAGAAACAGAACTGTTGAAAAGCAAAAAGCAGGTTATGGTGCTAGAGGACAGAAATGGAAACCAGACATAGTATTTTGAAGAAGAAAAAAAATTCCCAAGTATGACAGGATCCCGATTTGAGATATTTTGTAAAATTATTGTATTATGATATTCTTTTTATTGCTTTGAATATTTACAATATACAGGAGAGCTCTGATTATTGCTAGCAACCATTTTAAGGATTGCATTGAAATCTGATATATGTGGGTGTGATCATGCAGATTACTTAATGCCATTTTCATAGGTGGGACCAAGAGAGCTTTAGAACGTCTGAAATGCCAGTGAAATTTTAAATTATGGAAATTTATAAGATTTTTACGTGGAAAATTTGGGTGGGTTTTTACAGGGACAGCAAAAGGCACTTCGTGGCATTATTGTTAGCAAAATGAAACCTGTACTTCAGCAAGCAGCTTTCAAGTTTGTGTTCTAGAGACTGAAGTGGTGCTTCTCGGCATGATCATAGGCATTTGTTATATATTGCCAGACTTTATGCATTAGGTCACAAATATTAACAGTAAAACCTCTAGTCTTGAATCTGTTTTGGAAAGTTACAGCAAAAAGAATCCAGTCCTTTTGAATAAAGAGGTTAAGGGGAAAAAATACTGCCAAAACCAGTTCTAGCAGTGAAGGCTTAAATGTTTTTTTCTGAAGTTATCTTATAGTTCTGTTTTCATTTAAGGTCTCTTTGGACATTGACCGGACTTTGTGCTACTGTTTTGCTTGGGGATGGGTACATGGTACCCACTAAATTAAAGGTTTTGCAAAATATTATCTCAAAATTGTGCTAAAGATAAAATCTGCAAATGCAGAGTTTAAGATTATCTGATGGTATTTTTTCCTCAGTTGTTTTCAAAAGGAATGTTGTGTTTTGTGGTAGAATTGCAGCACAGAGTTTGTGATCCATCCTCTTGGACAGATATATATGGATTGAGACTAGGAATGAGAATGCATAAGCCAGAAATAAGCCACTGCTGGGAAAACACATTGATTTGGATTGAAATTCTCTTAGTGTGTGAAATATTCTTTCAATCGATTTTAATTCTTAACTTCATTTAGAAATACTGGTGACTCCAAATGCAAATTCATATTTTAAAAATAAATACCTTCATTATAAAAGGTAGATTAATGTAGCTAATGTTTTTAATGCCACTGATTAGAAGTGTTTCTGAAGGTTTTTGCTTTCAGTGTTTAAATCCTCTTTGGGAGTATATAAATCAAAATACAGAGACACATTTTAATCTTTGTAAAATTGAAAGTAAGATATGTGGTCTGGAAATTCTCCCTAACATACTTTCAGAAGTTGGTCTGGGATTTTTTTTTTTCTCCTGAAAATAGCCTCAGACCAGTTATTTTTTGCTTTATTGAGGTCATGACCTAAATAGAATAAACATGTCTCCTATGTTTAAAAAGCCTGAATGAACTGTACATCATTGCCTGCTTCCTAGAACAGCAATAACGGGACATATATATATCAGCCCGGCCCTGCAGGTGGGAGAGGCAGGAGGACAGCAGTGGATCATGGTTCTGATCTATGTTCCAGTCCTTGGTCCTAATGGGCAGCGCCTTGGGCACGCAGCCTGTGCCCACTGCAGGCCAGGGAGGTGCTGTACTCCTGTCGGCCCTGGGGAGCTCCAGAGGAGGAAGGAAAGAAGTCATCAACCAGGTTCTTTCTGGCTGAGAAACTCTCCTTGCAAAACCGCTCCAATGGGAGCTTTATCCTTTATAAATGAAATCTTCGTATCCTCACATTTAAATTAAAAAATTCCTTTAAAATGTGAACATCTCTCAAAAACAAATGTGTGGAGCTTCTTTTAAAGTGTTTTCATTGAGGAACGGAGTTTGGCCTTTAGGTCAGAAAGTGATAAGGATTTTAGCTGCTTTTCCCTTTTGTTAGCTGATTCTAGATAATGTCTCCAGAGCAATTATATAAATGGTGTACATTTCTTTGGGAGAGATGCTTTGGAACAAGAGATGTTTCTCCTAACAGTTTGAATATGGAGACAAAGCCTAATTCAGACTTTGCTCTTCTGTAGCTCTCTCTAGTGAGCAGAAATGAGGATGTATTTTTTAGAGATTTTTTGTGGGGGATGCCAGTATTGGCTGATTACTGGCATTGTGGTAGCTTAATGTAGGTTCAGCTTTTACTCCGAGCTCTGAGCAAGGTGTCTGAGGCTGAGATGCTGAGCAGTGGTTGCCATAGTGCTCCCAGTCAGACTGTGTGTGCTCAGGTACCTGATGGGTGCATCATGTCAGAGTGCTGGCAGAGTATGCCCAGTGTATCTGGGGCAGCTGTCTTTCAGCATTAAGGCAAACTAGAGGTCAGTTAAAAATAGAAATGAAAAATAGTGTGTTTTGCTGGCCTTTTATTGCTGCTTTCACTTCCACATATAAAGAAATTGCAGTTAATTTAACCAGTTTAATGGGGCTGTATTTCAGAACTAATTATTTTGGTCAATCTTTTTTCTTAAAAATGTAGGTTATGCTAGAGTTATTGAGTTTTTTAAGTAATTTGCTTTATCCTTGCTTGCAGACTTTGTTATTTTCTGTTGCATGTTATTTTCAGCCTTTGACTGTGCACTTCTTATTCTTCTGCAGGTCTGAACAGCCTCGTATAACCAAAGATGTAATTTGTTTTCATGCTGAGGACTTCTTGGAGGTAGTTCAGCGAATGCAATTAGATTTGCACGAGCCTCCGCTCTCACAGGTAAGCATGCTAGGAACTGATGCTCAGTGTCCTCTGAGTACTAAGTCAGAGTTTTCACCTTTCCCCCACCTTTTCCCTACAGTGTGTCCAGTGGGTTGATGATGCAAAACTTAATCAGCTGCGAAGGGAAGGCATTCGATATGCCAGAATCCAGTTATTCGATAATGACATTTATTTCATCCCAAGGAATGTTGTGCACCAGTTCAAAACAGTTTCAGCTGTGTGTAGTTTGGCTTGGCACATCCGGCTCAAGCTCTATCATTCAGAGGAAGAACTCTCTCAAAACACAAGTACTGTTGAAGCAGAGACTTCTGCAGACTCTAAGTCTTCGGTTGTTGGACTTCAGACTGACAGAATTTGTACCACGAGCAAAGATACCTCCGAAGACACCAAATTTCCAGATGCTCTGCAGCCCAAGTACCTGCAGCAGGAATTTTTGCCGATAAAACATGAACCTCTTGTATCTCTCCAAGTAAAAGAAGAACCCATGAATGTTGATCTTGCTGAAAAGACAGTGACACCTAATGACGTCGGGGGACAGAATGTTCAGGCAAGGCTGGATCACGTTGAGTTGACGTCATTAAAGGTGGAAATGGATTCTAAATTTGAACCCAGCAACAAGGACTTACAAGGCAAGTTGTGCTCTGGAGGTCACATACATCCAGATGATACAAGACAACATAGTTCATCATATCCAAAATTGCATGGACAAAGAGAGGATGATTTTTTGTGCTAAATTTGTATATATGGTTTTAAATTCCTTTTTAAACTTAATGATGTAATAATGTAAAGATCATAAATTGTGAGGCAAGTTTGTGACTTGTCTTCGCATCTGTTACAGAAAATAGTTATGTAGCTTTGTAACATTCCTCAGTGCCTGTCCATAACTGTGAAGTATCAAAGCACTTAGGGCCAGATGCACTGTAAACACTGCAGGTTTAACATAAAGAAGTCTTTAAATAATTTTGAGTTGTAGGTTTTAGAGTAGAGCTGACATTTAACATATATATTTTTTGTAAGATGAGCCAGAATTCTTTTTGACAATTCCAGGCTTTTCCATAGAGCTTATTTATACCAATTTTTTCATTTTAAATGTGTCAGCACTGTAGTGTAAATATCTTTTTTAAAAATCTTTTTAGTGTGATTTATACTGAAATGTGAGCCGCTTAATAAAGGTTCATAATAACAGATTGGTTTTATTTTTGGGTCTGCAAAAAATAATTCAGTTCAACTGCCTCTCTAAATGGTTATGTTTCTACCTGCACTAATGCATAGGATGCCCTTACGCCTTGTGGGTGAGGAGCTGTAGCAAACTGAGGTAGAGCTGAGGCATCTTTGTAAATGCAGATTAGTCAGAAGGCAGAATCAGTCCTCCCTTCACACGATTGCTTACAGGTGCTCATTAAAGGCACTCCCCAAACTCCTGCTGTCAGATACTCATGTGGAACAGGGAGACAAATGGTCCTCCCTGTTGTGGAGGGCAGCTGGACACGCAGTGGGCTCCAGGAGCACTACGAGTACCCACCTGCATCTCTCTAGATGAGCTGGTGCAAGGGAGCAAACTCCCTCCTGGGCTTTGCCTCTTGGCCCTGCTCAGGGCACAGTTCCATTTTATGTAAAAAAAACCCACCCAACCAAAAAACCCAACAAACCCACAAAACAAGCCAAAAAAGCAACCACCCCCTCAAATCTGTTATCTGACTACAATTAAACCGAAGAATATTTAAATGGTTACTTAGCAAGCTAAAAAGGCCTCATTTTGGCAGTGGCCTGTAATTCCCAGAGACGTACCTGGATTTGAATTGCTCCCTGTGCTGATAGTGCCAGGCAATAAAGAGACTTGCCAGTATGTGTAGTAGGAAGGTTCCTCATGAGTCACAGTTTGGATGCAAGAGGTGTTTCATTAAGAAAATAACAGCAGTGTCCAAGTTAACTGTTCTCTTTCCCCACCTATGGAACACTTGGATTCTCTTAAGTTGTGTTCTGAGGGAAGAGGATTTCAAGGCTAGCTAGCATCTGATCTGGTAACTCTGTCATTTAACTTGTTTATTCTCTGTGTAGTGTATTTCTGTGTAGTTCAAACACACCTGAACAATAAGTCTCTCTTGGGTAGCTGCACACAGCAGTAAACTGCCCTGCAGCCTTTCCTTCAGATAAATATGTAAAACTTCAGACCCAAGGCCTGTTATTTCCAAAGCCCTCTGTATCTCTGATTTTTGTTAGGATTTTTCTGTATAACATTTTTGAAAGGTGAACATCCTTAAGTACCCAGTTTATAAACTTTGATGCACTTAGTGATCACTTTGGCTTCATTTGTAGCAATAGAACAACGTGATTTTCAGGCGATGTCCAATTTAACTACCTGAGGTCTTTCTGTTGTAAATGGTTTTTTGCTTATAGGTTGTTAAAATTTAAAATGTTACTGCATACTCACAGTTGGCACTAAAATCAGCTATTTATTAGATGAGTGCCCTGATTGGTTTAATCTAAAATAGGTCTGTCAAGGAATTATAAATTAAATCAATATTTGAATTGCTAAAACATTACTCCTACATAGCCATAATTATGTATTAGAGAAGCAATAGAAATGTGAGTCTCTTGGATGTGGCTAATACATCCTTAAGTCTTACTACTGTTTTCTTTAATGCTGGCTAAGAGATTACTACCAGTTTTTCAGCCTCAGGGATCTTGCTTTCCCCTTTGCCATGAGCAAATGATTCATGTGTTACGTGGTAAGTTATTGCTCTAGCAGATTCTGATTTGAAAAAATTAATTTGTTCATGTAAGAATTTGAGCCTTCGTTATAGTAGGAATGTGGTCTCAGCTCCCTTTGTTTTCTGGATTATCTGGAAATAATGCTTCCACTTGTAATCTCTGACTTTATAAACATCTGTGTACAGTTCCATGGCCTTCCATTCCTGTTCTCTGTGCTGGCCATGGAAGGACAGCAACAGAGCAGAGCTGCAGGCTGTAGTTTGCACCAAGCATGCAGCTCTCCAGGTGGGATAGCTGATGGCTCCAGTTTTAGCAAAACCAGCCTTGCCAGATACTGCTTTTTAAAATAAAAACCACACAAAACAAACTCCCAGAACTATTTAGTTGACTCACAATGAAAATCTTACTAGTGTGCTGGTCATGCATAGGCCGACCATTCATTCTGGTTCAAGTAATTTTTTGTAACCTGTCAGATTTTAGTGAAGTGTGGACATATGTCCTGCAGGACAGCTGCCAACTTTCTGCAGCATAGGCCCTCTCCAGACCGAAATAATAAATCTTGGAAAATTATTAGCAAATACAACGTTACACTTACGAATAGAACTTTGCTCCCTTTTGAAGACCTGCTCAGTGGTCTCGGCTGATGTGGTCTTGAACTTCTCCTCAGGTATCTCTTAGTTCTGATATTTGGCTTCTAAAGTGCCCACATCTTCAACCCATTTTTTCTTATCACTTTCAGAATTTTAAGAGATTTTAAGAAGTGGCAGGTTTTTTTCCAGTTTTTATGTATTCCTTTGGGTTTTTGAGACAGACTAGATTCTCACTTTAGGCAGAATTCCTTGCAGACAGAATTTGAACCATATTGGGATTATCAATGGCTACCGGACCCCCCCTTTGCATTTACAGGTGTCAGGAATCTGGGCTGACTGGCTGCATTACTGTTTACCATTTACTTGCTTTTTAAAGAAAAGATTTTTAAAAAAAGTGTTGTCCTCTCCCTGCAGTATGTTCAGTTTAATGAGGTTGTCCTTTGGGAGGGGAGTACCTTTTCTGAGAATTTCACCTCCCAAATTGTTCATTAGTCTGGCAAAGGTCATGCTTCAGTCCTGTGCTTTAAGCCTTTATTCCTGCTGCATACAACTTCATCTTCAGACTTTTGCTTCAGCAATAAATCTTTCATGCATTCCGCTGTACTGAAATTAGTCCTTGCTTATTGCTTTTCTTGCTTCTCTGGATTTCGGTGATTTATAAATCTTTGTTATTTTGGCTGAAATCTCCAGTGTTTTAGTTGTCTCTCTTGGCCCATGTTCTTGTGCAGATTGGAGAGATCTGCCGACGCCATTGGTGGTGTTCCTATCTCCCTGCACGTGCAGTGGTGTTCCAGTTAATGACATGATGTGCAGAAATTTAGATGTTTTCCTAGATCTTGGTACATTTTTATGGGTAGCAAAGAATTGCATTGTTACAGTTGCTACAAGAGCTTTCACGGGGGTAGCTACTTTTTTCTTTTAATATTATTGGATCTTTTGCATTTCACTGGCAACTGACTTCATGTGTTACGTACAAGTGTTACTCAGTGTTGTGTCACCCCCAGCCCTCCAAATGCCTGAAAATTGACTATGAAAGAACATTTTCATTACAGGTACTGCTGGCATGCAGATTTTCCCTTCCTTGTTACTATAGCGAATATTTCAATACTACTTTAACTGAAATATTAATTCTATCTAGTATTAGAAATAAAGTATTATTTTAGAGGGTGATGATTTAATTCTTCATCTGTGAAAGAATTCCTTGGCGATAAATAAAGTTGATTTTTAAGTGGATTTACACGTGCACAGTAAATAAGTTGGAATTGCAAAAGATGTAGGAAATGGAAATCTGAAATAGTAGAATGCTGTGAAAGAGATCCAAACATTACATATTTGGAAAATTGAATAAGTCTTCCAGGAAACACAAGACTGGTATTCATTGATCAAAATGACTGTTTTCTAATATCTGCATGTGAATAAGATGCTGAATTGACCGAAATAAATCCATGATTTTTCCTTGTTCATTGGCAAAATGAACTGTTGTGAGATAGTACACTGCCACGAGACCCTGCTAGGCTGAAAGCAGTACTGATTCTGATCAAGAGATCAAAGAACTCTGCAATCTTCTCAAGTGTCATTTTATTTATCTTCTACTAGTGGTCAGGTACGTAAAGAGCCTTGTCTTTACACAGTGCAGCGCCTGTACCTTACCCTGGATGTATCCAAGCTGGAAATGGAAAGGACAAATTGTCACTGCTTTGTGCTTTGCTGTGAATGACTGTCAAGAATGTTTTATTTGATTATGAGTCACTGTGTTCAGCTGATATTTTATTACTTTCTTAAACGGATTAAATGCACTTTAAAATTGTATAGAAGATACTGATATTTTGTGCAGATCCCACTGAATTTGCAGCATATGTGGGAATATTTGGGGAACTGATTCCCATCACTCATTTCATTTTTCGTAAAAATGCAAGTTATTTTGTGTTCTGTTCAGAAGCAGTGATTAACTTCACAATATTTAGGTTGCTGTTTCTGTTAGAATCATCAGGGATACTGACTTTGCAAATTTAGTGTATTATATTCTAACCACTGTTTTTCTCTGTGCTTTGATGCTGATATTATCTCTGCTTTAAAGCCGTGCTGTACTTGAGTGCCAGCTAAACATTGATCTTCTCTTGTTCTGGTCATGCTGATAGATGAGCCTACTGATGAGGGCGTTAGTCCTAAATAGTCCTTTAATATTTGGTGTACAGTTATCTGATACAAACATTGATTAAAACAGCAGTTTAAACTTCTATTTTTATCAAGTTTGATTTTTCAATAGCTATTTTGATATACTATGTTTTCTTTTATCATTTAATTTGCCATCCACTGGAATGATGGTGCCATGTTGGGTGCAGCTCAGGCCTGTGTTCTAAGGACTGTGCTTTTTGTGGGAGCTTTTTTATCTGGTTGTGTTGAGACAAAATGGGGCAATTAGCAGAGAAAGCTGTTCCTGGTGTCTTGAGATTAAAACTCTCGAGAGTTAGACCTGTGTGTGGGAGACTATGTAACATAAGACTGCTAAATCTTTATCCTAAGCATACCATAATAACACCCAGCTACTTGTTAATGTAAACTGAAGCAGTTGAGAGTTTTAGTTAATCACAGAAACAAAATTTTTAGACTAAAAAACACTTTTAACAGTGATTTCTTTATGAACTTCAGAAGGAATACTGAGATGAAAATCAACCCAGATTAACTAAGCTCACATTCTCATTGCTTCCCTGTTTCTTGCTCTTAATGTTGTTGTTCTGTATTGCAGGGAGACTTTTCTTATTGGGAAAATAAGATCTGCGTGGGATATTGGTTTTGTTAGGAAAGGCAGATCAAAGGGAATGACATTACTGAGTTGCAGGTTTTCCTATTCTTTATCCCACTTCAGTACAAGGAGAACATGCAGAATTTATTTTGAACAGTACTCTAGTGTTCCAGCTGCAGGGATTCCTTAAGTTGCCTTAGCTCTCAAAGCCTAATGCTTTTCAGCAGCAAGTTGATATCCAGGCTCATTCAGGTCTACAAGGCTCATATGGGAGATGAACTCCATCAAAACTTTCAAACAGTAAAGGTACACTGAAAAGGTACAACTGTACTTTTCCCAACTCAGCATAGTTGTTTTTACTGCAATCCTAATTAAAAAGTGTGATGTGTTACATGATAGTGCTCTGTTTTCCATGCTTGTAAACAACTATGTTCAAACAACTTGATTCCCATCAGTCTTGAATAAGCATGTTCAAACAACTTATTTCTGAGGATGCAGTTATTCAGAGCTTTATTACTGAAAAGCCATATTATTTATTCCCAAAATTATATTGATGTTAAAATAGGGAAGTTTCTGTGAGTCTCAGAATTTCCACTTTCAATTCTGCTTTTTGTCACCCAACTTTTAAATAGGGGAAATGTGAAAATGTTCATGAGGTTAGGCAAAGTTTTGCTTCTGTATTATGATGCAGATATGTCAGAAAACACTGATAATACATCTCTAAAACAGTTGTGTACCTCAGTCCTTGATATTGCGCTCTGTGCCTGGCAGTGCATTTTGTGTAGGTCTACATATGTTCTTAGAGCACTCAGGTTAAATTTTGTTATAGCTGGGGATGTACCTATGACATAACTTCATTTTTCAAGTATAAAAACCCCACAAAGCTGGATAATGTTCTAAAATGGTGACAAATCAAGAAAAGCAGTATGAATTGGCAATTGAAAATTTTAGTTTCGTGACCTTTTTTACACATGTGCATTGAGTATTTTCTGTAATCAGACAAAAGCAGATACTCACCTGCCATGCATGCTGAAGTGTTCAAACTTGTATAAATGATGGGAAGAGGGAAATTGTGTGGAATATATCTCTCCATGTCCGATATATATCATCAGTACAGATACTTGCAGATCATGTCAGCAAGCTTCTGAATTGCAGTTTAAAACAAAGCTCCTGAAAGCCAAGTTCTCTCCTTTGCCCCCCATCAGCTGACACAGGGACCTGAGACAACATCCTTGTGCCTGTTTATCACAAATCAGTGTGAGCCATCTCAGCATTCAGCTCTCCTTTTCCCTGCCACCTTCAGCAAATCTACTTTTCACTCATTTTATCCTGTTACTGAAGATCAGTTGGTCAGTTGGTAAATTTAGGAAAAAGTGTGAGGAGCACTGGTTCCACTTGCAAGCTGTGACCAGTGCCTTTGAGAACAGCATAATTATGAACAGATATAATTAATTCCTGCAGCAGTTTCTGGAAAGGTCAGTGGGCTACAGTGTACTTTGTATCATAAATCCTCCTGAATGAAGTTCTGATACCGCAGAGAAGCAATACTGTGTGTACAAAGATCTCAGCACAGCTCAGGTCATTTAAATACGATACAAAATACTTAAAAGAGGTATCCTCTTTTCCAAGTATCCCTGTAAGGATAAGGAACTTGGGAAGTTGAGCACTTCCACCTGGCTGTGAGTGTCTGTATGACACCACCAAGAAACATCTGCTGCAGCTTTCCAAATAATTTATTTCAAGGTTTGTAAACCTTTAAAAAAAGAAAAAAAAAAAAGGCCAACCCACAACCAAAACTGAAATTGCTGATCTTTTCTATTGAATTAGAGGCAACAATTAAAAGGAGATTTGTAAGGTCTGTCTGTGATTCTAGTTAATTAGAGATGCCAAACTTTCAGATAATTGTTACATCTGTGGAAGAGAAGGGGTTTATTAAGGGGGCAGAGTCACCATTCATGGCCTATCTTCCTAATAATACACCAAGTTCCAGTGAAGCCAGTTCTTATTCTATCATCTTTTGTTTTATGTTATAACAATCAATTACCAGGAGCAGCTTGGCTGAGGAAAGCTGCTCTGCTCTTCTGAACACCATGGGGGTGCTTTGGCATCCTCTGAACAAGAGGGTTTGGACTTTTATTCTGCCAGAATCATCAGATGGGGAAGGACTTATAGATAATGTTTTATGCTTGGTCGCATATGTACCACAGGTAAGTGTGTATGTGTGCTAATAAAATCATCTTGTCTGAGGTGCTTAAGTACTTGTTACACACTTTATCACTGCTTGTAAAGTGGTTCATCAAAGTTCACCTGAATTGGAGGTATGTCTTTAGACACACTTCTTCATAAATTTTGAAAGTACACATAACAAATTTCACAAGGTCTAGGTTGCCTGCCATGGAGTGGCATTTCATTGCAGGGCTCCGTGGCCCTGGTTGCCATTTGCAGAAGGGAAGAGCTGTTTCAGAGACCTGAGTGGGATGTGCAGATGCAGCCTATTCTCTCCACCCCACACAGGCAGGTATGCATGGCACGTACATGTGTGTGCTTGCTCTCACAGCTCCTGGAGCCAGCAGGTCTAAGAGCCTCTTCTGACATAAATGTACTCCTTCCCTCCTCCACAGCTCATCCTAATCACAAGTACCATTTTTACTTGAAAAATCACAAAAGACTGAAGGAAGTCAGTTCTCCACAGGAACCTCACATGAGTGGGCAAAAAGTCTCAAACACAGAGTGAGGTCCTTCCATTAAGTATTAAGTAGAGCAGTCAACCACTCTGATGCAAATATGACTTAAATTTGTTTTAAAGTTCATTTGTTACCTGGTATTCTGAATTGAGATTCATTTCCGTAGAATGGAACATGTTGTTTTCTTAGATAAAGCTCTTTCAGCAGTCTCCCACAATATGGTTCCTCTGTATCTTTACTCACATCTGTGTGATTGAACAGCAAGAGTAAATCCAAACACTTCAGGAAGAATTTTTTTCCACAGACAAGTACAGTTGAATGTACATAACTAAAATTTTATGGGTGAGACACTTTGGTCCAGGCATGTCCTGTTACCCTGGACTGTTTTTCATTCACTTGACATTCTTCAGTCCCTAGAACTGTAAATGGATCAGTACCTTCAGAGTGCATGCTAATAATGTCTCAGATAACTGCTACATTTGAATTTGGTGTTATTGTAGCTCCTGGAAGACTACTTTAGTCCACAAAATACAGTTCCAGTTCTTTTGAGAAGTCCCATTCACTTGTTACCTGAAAAAGGTAATTTACTCACATCTTTGTTTGCTTCATAAAGCCAAGGCTTCACCCTGAAAATTTCCGATCCTCAGGCATTAAAAGCTGTCTTGTTCAAGTACCACTTTGGGTAGGTAAAAATGCAGTAGTACTGAACTCACCCTGTACTTTCAGTCTTGTGCAGCATTGGGTGCTTTCTCACTTGGAAAGGAATCACCATTGCCTCCCTCCTCTCAAGATCTCAGGAATGCTGGCACAGCTCAGCTACCAACCATATTCCCCAAGGTTAATGTACTGGTTATGGGCTGTTTCAAGCAGCTTAGAAAACAGTGCTTATTTTTAGACTGGTCATGGAATCTCACTGTCTTTAAAAAAAAACCCAAAAAATGTATTACTTTATTCCTTTTCTTGCTGTTATTTGGCAGCTGTCAATTGTTACTGATTTTTAAAGCAAATTTAGCTCCTTATGGAAATTACTGTTAACTAGTTATTTCTTGACTTACAGCATAAATAGCAGAAAATGTTAGTCCTCCTTCCTAGGATTACTCAATGTGCTGAATACTCTGGGTAGAACATTTGTGGTTTCTTTGAGAACGTCTTCTACCTGCATGTGAAGAACCTGTCTTATTCCACGCAACAAATAATAGTAATCATATTAGAACATCTTATGTTGAACAAATACTTTTATTTACAAGAGTATATGTGACAGTTTTAAAATAAAAAAATGGAACAAGTGTACTTTAAATCTTCAGCCTGCTTTAGCTGAAGTCTCCAGCTTGACTCATTTGGCTTTCTAGTTTGAAGATCAAATGTGTGGCAAAGTGTTACTAATCTAGTAATTTGGTGCCAGTCTTGTCACTGAAAACCACCTGGCATAGCTTAGTCTCTTCGTACATAGAAGATATTATATCCCAGTTCAACCATGCCCCCAATCAGCAAGGCCCAGAGCGGGATGAACACATAGGCCAGTTTCATGGTGGTGAATCGCTGCAGCTTCGCACACAGGGCAAGGCAGAAGGCCAATTTCAGCAGCATTGCAATGAGGTACCAGACTTTCTTCTTCATGTTCTGGGAGCCATTGCGAGGGTCAAAGCCAGACTTGCACCGTCCAGCCATTTTTACAATCAACATAACTAGAAGAATTGTATCAAATATCCACACTGGAATGAAAATGAGGAACCAGTTCCACGGTGCTTTCTCATCCAACTTTAGCACCAGCATGATCAGGAAGAGTAACGTAAAAAGCCATGTCAGCAGCACTCTTTGAGCCAGGGACATTCTCATTTAAACAGCTTTGAGAGGAAGTCCTTCACTGTCAGCAACAACCTAACAAAACAAAAGTGGGAGGGAAGGCATCAAAAGATAGCACTACACAACCACTAGGCATATTCCAAAAAGGAGACCAATTCCTTGCTCTTGCTTTCCCACTCCTCACCCACATACTGCTTCCTAGCACTTCTTTCATAACTATCCTGCACAGCTGAACAGTGTTTGTTCCAGTCCACCATTCCACTGCAGTGCCTTAAGTCAGCTGTGTAACTGCCTTAATCTAAATTTGTTCTGTGAAACAAACTGTACTTTAATCCTAAACAAGCTGTCAGACTCATTTAGGGATTTTTCAATGCTAAGAATATGTTTAGATCCATTTTCCACCACCAGTACTGAGGCACTCATAGTTAACACTTGAAAACAAAACACAACAATTCTCTCTCTGTAATGAAATAACCACAGTAAAATGTGAACCAGCGCAAAGGAGCACAAAAACACTTAGAGGGATCCTGCAGTCTGCAGAGCTGCAGCTGAAGTGACCTAGGCTCAAACTGAGCCATTGAGCACTGCCGAGCTTTCTGTCATCCAGCAATCTTAAAATTACTAAAAGCTACAGATAATGTTTGCTTTCTGGCAGGTATCTCAAGTATTCAGACACTGGCTGACAGGTTTATTGGCTGGGTAGGATATTTAAATTTCTCTGTAGTCATGATGAAAGAAAAACAAGGACAAATGGATCTGCCACTACAGTCATGAAAGTTAGTTTTTATATTCCTAACTGGAAAGGTTTTACCACTGCATCTGCCAAGAGCTTTTCACTACAAGTGTAAAAAACAAGTGTGAAGGACTATGATTTTCCTCTAAATTTCATGCTACAAAGATGAATTTACCAGTGAAATGGTGCTGAAATAGGTATTTTATTTATTTTAAAAATTTGAGTTTAAAAATTTAATAATCCTCTTTAGAACACTAATAGTCTTTCATCTGAAATAAGAAAATTAGCTCTGATTTTTTCCAAATTACAAATATATTTGAATTACTGAAAGTGAGATGTGTTCTGAAGCATCAAATCCTCAGCACCAGATGCTGAGGGAAGGACAAGAGCTGCTTCCTCTCTATGCCCTCAGTGCCTCTGCCCACAAGCTGCTGCTGCTGCTTCCTCTGCGTTACTATCAGTGCTCACAACATCACCTGATTATGGCTGTTAAACTCACCCAATAAGCAGAAATCTACTGTCACCTTTTTCTTATTAAGTAGGATAGTTTTTTGCCAGATAAGAAGTCGAACAAATTCTGTGCTCAGATAAGCTTTGCTACCAGAAGGAAAGTAAGAGTTGCTGTCTCAACTGGTTATGAGATGACAGTAAGGGGATAACAATTCTGTACATCACTAAAATCATCCTACAGTTTAAATCTGCATATTCTGACACACAGTTCAACAGATCTACTATTTTGTTCAATCTGGGTTTGATGTTCAAATGGATTTGATTTAGTGGATAGCAGTAGGATTTCTTTTAAGGAAAAGATCCTGTTTTGCCTAAAATAATCTAAATTGGAGTTGCTGTCAGTGCATCCCCTCTTTGTGTTGGGGGTGACACTTGTGCGACCGAACGTAGGCCAGTTTCCTGATCTGAACTAGGGAAAAAAAAGTTTAAAATAGGATTTTGTAACTTTGCTTTTCACAGTCTTGGTTCTGCTCAGACCACCAAAGGGTCTGGAAAGCCAGTTACTGACAGGGTGGAACCGAGACCCCCACTCTCCTCTTCCTTAGGGAAGAGGTAAAGCTCAGAAGTGGCACTCGAGTTAAGGGGGAGGTTTAGATAGCATTGTTTTGCACTTGATACAGAAACAAACCTAAACCAGCTGGCAGGGGCAGGGGATTACAGAACAATTACTATGTCCTGCCTAAAGCACTTCTAGTATTTTGAAAACACTCCCAATATTCTCAAGTGCAAGTCTGTGGCTATAGTGAAGAGTCATGATCTGAAATGAAGTTTCAATTCTTTTCATAAGAATGTTTTTCAAAACCAGCTCTAGAAATCAATGCTACAAACACTAGAAGAAGGAGACTCTCTTATTAGCAAACTGGAGAAAGCAGAAACCAAAGAAACAGACTGGAAACTTGGGTCTGAAAGGAAAAAAGAAATACAACACTCTTAGAAGTATCAAGTTATCAGATACTCAAAGAAGGTGCTATCATCTGTCTCTGGAGGAAATACAAAGCTACTGAAGATGTATTACATGGGGCTACTCAGTTTGAAGGATGTACTTGAAAATACTTTCAGCTTCCGAAGAACCACTTTGCAACAAATATAGAAAGCAAAGGCAAAATTTTCAGTACGGGATGTTATGCTGCCTTTTTCTGACCTAATAGATGTTACTGCCAGATTGGGTAGGACTGCAAAGTTCCAGTCAGTTTAGGAGGCATTTTTAGATGAAAACTCAAGAAAATGCAAGTGTACTTTTGAAAACTCAGAGTCCAAGTAAAGAAAGCTACTAAATTTAAAAGGCTGACAGCTGGATATAGAGCTGACATAACAATGAAGGAAGGGCTTGATTACATGGAGCACTTGATCCTCGCATGATGAAAGAAAGATGATGGGCAGGTTCTTTGCTAGAGCCCAGCTATCCCAACAAGATGGGTGACACCGGGAAAAGGATGCAGCTGTGCTACAGGTCTGAACTGGCTCTTTAGTGAGAACACTGAAGGGACGTCAAAGGCAGACTATAAAAATAAAAAAGCTCTTTACTCCTATTATAGGAGCTACGTAATTAGGGAGTGAAAATTGTCAGTGATGAGAAACTAGCCAAGGAGCATCAGTGACCTTGGTGGGATGAGCTGCATAACGAGGATATTATGATAGCTAATTTTGTCCTGCTTGGAAGAAAAAAAATAAAGAGGAGGGAAACGTACTCAGGACACTCAGCTCAGTATTAGTGATAACATAAACCTATGCATTTAAATTTAAACCTTGAACATCGCCTAAAAAAGTCCTGAAATTCATATTATGTTGAAACCATATTAAACAGAACCCCAGTTCTATTAAATGCCATTTTAAAGCTTATTCCGAACGTATGAGTATTTTAACACTTAGAAAGAAATACTGCTGTAGGCCCGGTTTAAAACCCCACCTAAACACAGGTTTGTATTCACAACGTCGGCCCCTCCCTGGGCCTTACGGCCTTGCCCCGCCAGGCCCCGCTTCCCCGGCCGTGCCGAAGGCCCCCGAGGCGGAAGCCCGCCTTGTTCCCCGACACCTACCGCAGATCCCGGCACATCCCCCGGTCCGCGGGGCCCGCGCTCAGCTGAGGGGGCGCAGGGCCCTCCCCGCCCGCTCCGCCTCAGGGAACCGCCCGCCTTCCTCACCCGCCGCGCGTCTGCTATTGGCCGGCGGGCACGCGCGTCCCGCCGCGCTCTACTCTCATTGGATAACAGCGACGTCCCTCAAGTTAATCCCGCCTTCCCCTCCGCTGCCGTCCGTGACGCCCCCGGGGCTCGGGCCGCCCCTCGGGGCTGGCGGCGGGTCAGGCTGGTGCCCCGCCCCTGCCGCCAATTGGTGGAGGCGGCTGTCTGTCACAGCGGCCCCGCCTCCGGCCCGCCAGCTGTCCGTCAGGCGCGGCCCCGCCTCCCTCGCTCTCTCGTTAGACAGCGCAGCCGCCGCTCACAGCTCGGCCGCGCCCCGGGGGGCGGGAGGGGGCGCTGTTGGCCG